>PVHP010005759.1:0-18683 GCA_004024765.1 Zapus hudsonius
CAAGTACAATACAGGTATTGGCAGATTTTTAACTTACTAGTAGCTCTGTTCTTAGAGCTGAAGAAACAATCAGGGCCTTTCCTGCATATGAAGGCAGGATGTAGCATTGGTAGCTATAGTCCCAAAGTTGTAGGCTAGGAAGGACTTCCTTAGTTCCCATGGGACAAACATGAGTGAGTCTGTGGCTACATCAACCACTGTTCCTAGAGCAACAGAATACTGAGGGGTCATGACTGCCAAGTGACTCTAGGTTTTATTAGGGTCAAGCATTGCACTCCCAGCCCTGAAACCAAAAAGATATCCAATAGTGGCTGCTATAGTAGTTTGGGCTGTGGTGGTTGAAATATGCACAAAGTGGGTTCTTTTTAGAGAAAGTAATTGCTCTTGGACAATATTGCTACACAAGTTGGATTTACATTTTATAAAGACCATGTTATTTTCTTCAGTTAGGTTGGCCACCATGATTAGGACTGCTAAAACGTTCTCATTTATATTTTCCTGGGACCAAAGTTGTAAATTGCTATGTTCTTAATTTCCAGGTTGCCTTTTTGACAGCCCAGCTGTTCAGTGTCCCTGTTACTTCTTTGCTAATGTCCAGGATCTCTCTCCCTCACTGTCCTCCAAGTGCAGCTGTTCCTATGTGGCCCTTATTTCTTCCAAAACATGCAGGTTTGCATGCTAGGAATCTCTGTTCAGGCATCTTCCCAAGTAGGCTGACAATTTCAAAACATTTTACAAATGGAAAAAAAAGAGACCACTATCATAATGATATAAAGAAAGAAAAAAATTTTTATACAGGTATGTTTTAAGCTATGTTATTACTAAAGAAACAAAAGTTTAAAAGTTGGTAAAGTAAGGCTGGGGAGATTGCTCAGTGTATAGAGTGTTACTGTGCCTGCATGGGTACCTGAGTTCAGATCCTCAGGTGCATGTAACAGCTGGAAGCTCTGACAGGCTTCTGGAATCCCAGTGTGCCTTTGGGGAAGTGGGAGGTGGAGAAAGAATACTCTCCTGGAAGCTTGTAGGTCAGCTAGTCGGGTGAACTGCAATTTATAAAAAGACCAATGAAAGAAAGAAAAAAATAAAAAGACCAAAGACTACTTCTAGCAAGGTGGAAGGTAAGTATAACACTCAACAGTTGACCTCTGACCACCACACAAGCACCATTGGCATCTGTACATTCAGACTCACACACATGAAATACACACACACACACACACACACACACACACACACACACACTGTGCATACCAAGAGATGAATAAATGCATATACATTTAAAAAGTGACATGAGTGCACAAACACCACCTTGGGAATGAATCCAAGTGCTATGACAATAAGGGGTACCTGTGGATGTGAGAGACCAGGTGAGAGCCTCTGCCACCCACTGCTGTTGTACGTCTCTCATGGAAGCATTATACACATAAATACAAAATCCATTGAAGTCCAAATGATTGTTTACTAGCTAGATAATCTTAGGCAATTTCTTGGTCTCGCTGAGAGTCAATGTTCTCTTGTCACCAAGGGAGAAAAGCCTCTAGAGAAAAAAATCCATGTACTAACACTCCAGTGATCTTTTATATGATCATGAAAAATAGTCTCCTAGAATCCAAAAAGCTTCTAAAAACTGCTTTTACACAGGGAACTGCATTCGTGTTAGAATCACTAAAACAACAACTGAAGAAACTTTTGCAAAAGAAAAATGTATTTTCCCTGAGGAATAAAAAATGTTTGATTAGATCAGTGTTGAAAAATTTTTCTCACACCTGTTTATCAAGTTGTGGGTTGGATATTTAACTGTTACACAGTTACTTTTAGTTTTTCTTTTGTGGTGTGTGCGTATGGTGTGAATGTTGTGTGTGTGTGTGTGTGTGTGTGTGTGTGTGTGTGTGTGTGTGTGTGTGTGGTATCATGTATATGTGGGGTGTGTGGCATATACATGTGTATTTAGGTGTGTGTGTTCCCTGCATATGTATGGAGACCAGAGGAGAACATTAGGTGTCTTCCTGTAGTATTCTGTGATAGTTTCTCACTGAAATCCAAGCTGCCTTTGTTCATATTTGCTACATATCTTTCCAATTCTCCAGTCTCATTCTCCCTAGATGGAGGTTCCAGGTGTGTGGGCATGCCTAGCAGTTCATGTGCATGCTAAGAAATTGGATTCAGTGCAAATCAGGTCCTCTTAAGCTTGAACATCCTGCATTATTACCCATTGATCCACTTCTTCAGCAGTTGTTTGGAGTTCATATCCCCATGGTAGTGCTTCACATAAAACAATGTGTTAACAAATATATCCAGTCTCTTCTTTCTTTCATTTCTGGGAAAGGAATGAAGTGATGGCAGTCCACTGTTACCTTTTCTGTCACAAACATTGACAGCAGCCCATTGGGAATTTCCTCTTCCATAAACACCTTCCTCACAAAGCCAAATGATGTCTTTTCTCACATATACATCATGATTAAATGAAGAAATTGCTGACCCACAAAGTCAATTATGATACTGGAAGGAAAGTGTGAATGTGGGTTTATGCATGGAGGGCCCAGAGGAATTAAAATCAAGCCTGGGCAGGTTAAAGCGGGGCGTGGATGGCAAATCTCCTAATGAATGTGCACTAGAAGATACCCAGAGGACAGTGAGTACACTGGATAAGAAACAGGAGGAAAAGGCAAACAGAACTAAGAAAATGTGGCCTTTCCAATATGTAAGAAAGTACAAAAAACAACAATGACATGGAAATGTGTAAATATTCTATCAAAGACAAAAAAGAAAAATGTAAATATAAACAATACAATAAAGTGGAGGCTTTGTTTTCTCCACTTTAAATGATTCTGAAAAAGCCAATCATTGGAAGTACTGCAGAGGAACATTAATGCAGCCTAACCTTTAAGCTGCTGTGAAGACATGCTTTCATGTGATGTATGTACGTACTCAAGGGGAATTTAGTAGATCTTCAACTTGAGTGCATAAGAATGACCACAAGAATTTAATTTCACTGCTGCTCATAGAATGATGTATGCTTTCAGCCTGCACTCTGGTTCTGGGACACACTGCTGAGAATGAGCAGTGACAGGCACTATTAGTGTCCCAGGCTTCACCAGTGACCATAGAGGACAGACTGAACTCCCAGCATTTCTCTCTCATTGCTGGAATAAAAGACCCAACCAGAAGCAGCCTATGGGAGAAAAGGGCTAACTTCAGCTTACAGCCTTGAGAGGAAGGTTCATCATGGCGAGGAAAGCATGGCAGAGCAGACAACTGAGTGTTACTTCTTGTCACAGGTGTGGGAAGGAAAGAGTTTGAATGAGCTAGCTCAGAACACCCAGTGGGCTGGATGGTGTACACCTCAAGGACCATCCCCAAGGGCATACCTCATCCAGCAGAGCTCCACCTCCCAAAGTCCACACCAAGACTGCCACCAACCAAGGAAAGTATTCAAAACATTAGCCTCTGGGAGGGGGCATTTCATTCAAACCATAACAGCTTCTTTTCTAGGTGACTTACAGATGCAGAAAAATTGGAAGAATTGAAAAACTCCTGTTTACTTATGAGGCAAACTGTGCTATGAGCTGAAAGGATACTCCAAATTGAGCAGCAAAGTCATGGGACTTTTTCTACCCAATAGAACATGAATACAAGAGAAAAGAGAGAGAGAGAGAGAGAGATGGTAAGCTTGACATCAGACTAAGAAGCAGCCTGATGGGAAGTGTCCCTGGGAGAGAGGACATACAGCCCAGAATTCTAGGAAAGTATCCAGTTTACTCCTTCTGAAATTTGGACAACAATGGAAGCTGTTGATAATGCTGCTCTCAAAAATATGTTAACATTTATATTTAACATATATATTTGGATGGAATAAGTAGAGGTCCTGTGACTGAAGATCATTCCTTGTTATTAAGGAGAATTTAAAGAGAATTGTTTAATTAATCCATGAAAGACAACTAAACACTCAAAATTAGATTCCATCAAAGAGAAGTTTAACCAGGAAGAAGAAAGATGACAAGAATAATGTCAGGACAATGTTTTCTTGTGTGTATGATGTGAAGATAAAATAACAAGTAGCTATAAGAAACAGCATATAGTAGAGCAAAATAGCTTTAAATACTTAATCACCAGAAAAGAATACCCAAATTGTGTATTGGTTTGGGGATGTGTGGTTTAAATAGAACCAAGGAAAACATACCAAATCTATGTATCAATGATTAGAGCACCAGGCTTGGGCTTTCATCATTTAAATCCAGCTACTAATAAACAAATTTAAAAAAAAAAACTAATTGAACAGTGATTTAAACAAATTGAGATTTTTATTTTTCTGAGGTGAGACTTTCAGAGGTATGTGAGTCCAATACCGTTACAGCACCTGTAATTGTCATCAGATAGAGTTACTTCAGATTCTCATCAGCTTTCAACGTGGGGTTTCCCATTCTCCTGCAGCTTCCTTCTCATGGAAGGTGACTCCTCCTTTGTCTAACTTCCAGGCTGAAAGGACCAGAAAGTACTGTTGTGGTCAAGTAATTCTTTCCTTTTATGGAGAACTTTGGAAATTATGACTCCACATCCTACGGAGCAGCACTATGACATGGGGCAACCTAAACGGTTTTAAAAGGAAGCAGGAAATGCTCCTTTTAATAGATATACTGAGGAATGAGCACACATGTGAAGTACCTCCTTCACAGAACTTAACATTGTTGTCTAGGGTGTTTGTGGGGTGGTGGGGTTAGAAAATCACCAAGGAAACATGGTAGTACTTCAAATGATAACAAATTCCAAGAAGAAGAAGAAAACTGGGAGAGGAGACAGGAAGTGCTTTTCTGCCAGTTTGATCTCTGAGAAGATGGCTTTCTAAGTGAACGTAGGTGTGAGGGATAGAGCCCTACAGAATCTGCAGGAAGAGACCCTGGGCAGAAGAGCCATGGCTCTGAGGAAGGCTCCCCTTAGGTAGTAGAGCTAGAAGGTTGGTACAGCTGAGGTGGAGTAAAGGAGGTAGGGTGGTTGTCTGAGAATTGTAATGGAGGTTTCAAGATCCCTTTCAGAGTTGGATGCTGCTTATGGATTTTCCTCTGAGTGCAATTGAAAGTCATGGAACAGATTTTTGAGCAGAAAAATACAATAAACATGGCCTGATTTAAGGGTTCTGTTTGTTTTGGCAGGGTCTCACTATGTAGCCAGGCTGGTCTTGAACTTACTGTGTAATGCAGTCTGCTTTGGAGTTCAGGATGCTTCTCAGCCTCCAGAGGACTAGGATCATGGGTGTGTACCACCATGTCTGGCTTGATTCAATGGTAAGGGTTGTGTGGCTGACAAGTGGGAAGAAATGCCAGTTCAGAAGAAGAGGTGGAAGCCAAGAAATCAGGCAAGGAAGGTTGTGTAGCCAAAGCATGGTGGTGAGTGATGGGTGGCTCTTAGCTGATTGGTGGGGGCAGACAAGATGGGATATTGAAGCGAAGGGCTCGGCAGAGCCTTGAAGAACAACAGCTCAATGGAGAAATGGAGACCAGCACCATGTAAGATGCCTAAGAGGCTTCCACTTAGAGGAAGCAAGCAGCTAAGGAGGAGATGGTAAATGTCAATGCTGGAAGACAAGGAAGTCGGTATGGAGGAGAACACGGCTTGCCACAGTGGTACAGCTGTTCAGTGCACCAGTCACCACACAATCACTGCTCCTATGCATATCACTGACTGACACTTATGGGCCCAGAAAGTTGTTGTCACATTTGTATCCCATCAGTGAAAAAGTGAGTTTCATTTTATCTATCAAAGGTTCAATTAGAAGAAGGATGGACATGTGTTTATTTAAATCGCTTCTGACTTTGAACACTTTTTCTGTGATTTATCTCTTATCTTTTTATATGAAAGAAGGAAAGTTATTTAAAATAAAAGTCCAAATTCACTTGACACCAGCTAAGTAAAATTATTGTGTTTAATATAATTTAATGTTCAAATTCTCATCAGTGTGAAACTACACAAAATTGGTTGATAATCTTTGTTTAAATATTTGTGTGAGGGGCCCAGGTGAAACCATAGAGGTATTAGCGAGAAGAACAAGAGTGCTGCTTCCATGGCTAGCCTGACAACCTGTGCCAGGGTGGTGGAGACAGATAGTGAGGACACTCAAAATGCTCCAAACAGAAATTCAGAAGCTGCTAAGAGCCCGACACTAAAATAGACTTAAAACACAGCTACCAAGGCTCAGGGACATTTTTGGAAGGGAGTAGGGAAGGAAAGATTATAAGAACCTCAAGGTGGGAGGGAATATCCAGAGGAATCTCCCACCCCCAACACACACACATTGATGGACTACTGCTATCAGAACTCATAACCCATAATCCCATGGTGAATGCCAGGAATCCCACTGAGGAGGGCCTTCAGTGGAATGGGGGCTGGGAAGAGGAAATCGGTGGTACCAACTCGTGATTTGTCCACACAAGCTTTCTATTAATAAAAATATGTTAGTTATCATACAGGTTAACCTATATTAGATATTAATTTTCAAGACCAAGACACACTATTTTAAAAAATGAAAATTTAAAAAATGGCGACATATAAATATAGCAGGACAATGTTTAGTGAAATTGTATCTAATTTGAAATGTTGTGGGTTTCAACACCATCTTCTTAATTTTGCAGCAGGAACAGAATCTAATCTGCAAAACTTGACTTGGATGTTTATGACAGTTCATCTCTGTCATGAGGAGCTCAAGGAGTACAGACTTGAAACAGTTACTTGAATTTCAATCAGGGTGCTGTAAGTTACAAGTTGGAGAAATAAGTTATTTTCTGTGTATCACACGTGCATCTCCAAAATGGGACAAAAAGATTTCTTACTTCTCATGGTTGTGAAAGGAAAGGTTTTCCTGAGTTGGGGCATGTAGTGTAATTGAAAAGATGCCTGCCTGAACTACATTCTTTTTAGTTGTATTTGTTTAGTTCTCTGGATGTTTTTGTTCCAAGTTCCTTTTCAGAGATTAAAGAAGAGATGTAAGTGTAGTTTATCTAAGTAGAGCCCCTGAGGTTTTCATCAATGCTAGAAGATGTATGGCTTATGCTTACAAGTGCCTGGCATTGGTGCAGGAGGGTGTGTGCTCAGGTTGGGGTTTGGTGGAACTTCCATGCATGATTAGGAGACAGCTCTGCTGTCCTGATGGAATCTACTAAGACATCTTAAGTTCTGCTTTCAGTCTTCCAAGATAATTGTCCCTTCCTATATTTTTCTTAGTATCAAACTTTAGCATGAGGAGTAACAGAAGTAGTTTTGATATGTGCTTGACACCCTGGGAAACCTGAGGCCCGTCTCTGTGGAACCTATAGGCATTTTTTCATTTCCATTGACGGCAAGCACTGACCATGGAGTGCTCTGGGCTTTTTCTGCTTCCTCAGGGTTATATTATACAAGTTCAAGGCAGCCCTGGAGACAGCCCTGTCTCATAACCCTGATTCCACTCTGCTAATTGAAGCTGGAGGTCAGGAAGAAAATGCATGACTTGGCAGCAATAGCATAGTTATTTCTGAAGGTTTCTTGCCAGACATTTTGGCTTTCTTCCATTTCTTCCCTTCATCTAGAAAATTGGTGACATATTAATCTGCAGTGGAGTCTGGCTCTGTCTACACCAAATAAACAAATGTATATCTTATCTTTATTTCTTATGGGTAAGGATATTGTAACTCAACCCCCTGATCCTGACACAGTGAAAGAAAGGACATAGGACAGAGCAAGCTGCCACTAACCATGCTCACACTGAGCAAAATTTTTAAAGTATGCCCAGTCGTGTAGCTCTTTATTTATTCAGATGCCCAGTTTGTGCCAGGAATGTCCTAGAGTCTATGATATAAATACAATTTAAGCATTGTCATATTATCCAATTAGTTATAGTCATTTGGGAAAAAATGGGATAATCAAATAAAATTACCAATCACTAGAATGGAGTGAAACAAGACATAAATATAAGATATCCCCCCAAAGAGCATTTCTCATTGACCACATACAATAGATAATGCTTTGCTGGTTATTTGCAATAAGCCTAGTATATAAATGAAGTTAACCAGAGTGTGAAGGGGTGCTGTGATATCTTAGAATCGGAGAGTAAATTTGGAAGTGGGGCATTACTTTGATGCAAACCTAAGGGACTCTAGTTAAATGAACTAAAATTACACTTTTTCTTTAATCTCATGAAAAGGAACTTGGAACAGAAACATTTAGAGAAATGGAAATTTATATCTGGAGCAAAAGTTGTGAGGTATGAAGTCTCCGTGGGTGAATATGAAATGGCTTAATGAGAGATTGCTTTCATTTTTTTCATAATGTCAGCTCAACTCTCTGAAAGTGTAGTTCTTGTCTATAAATACTGTCCCCAGTAAGGAGGATGTAATGGTTACTTTTCTTTGTCATCTTGACTAAACTGCAATCAGTTACACACACCCTGGAGTGTGCCTGGGAAAGTGTTTCCAGGAGGGTTAACTGAGATGGGAAGAGTCAGCCTGAATCTTGGTGGCATCGTCTCATGGACTGGGTTCCTGGACTGATTAAAATAGGACAAAGAAGAAGCCAGCTGAGCACCAGCATACTTCTCTTTCTGCTGCTTACTGACTGCAGACACAGAGTGACTATGCACATCATGTTTCCATTTCCTTCATTTCTGAACTTCAAGGACTGTGTCCCTTCTCACGTTGTGAGCCAAAATTAGTCCTTCTTCTTTCAGTTGCTTTGCATCAGGTATTTCATTTCAACAATGGGAAAAGAAATGTATTGCATATGCCGCGGGAATGTGTCATGTGGTCTCTGGGTTGATAGATGGGAATTCAAAGAGAGAGCACTGTAAGCTGTTTTGGTAATTCTAATAGAATTAAAATTTTTCTAAGTTCATTGATAGTTACCTTCTAACATCTGCAGACCAGTTTTGAAAAGTTTATCACACTAATAAGTTGTGGAGCAAATGGAGCATTTCACTCACACATCTAGAAGATGGAAATAGCAATGTAATAAGACTATAAAAGAAGGAATGAGGAAGACGGTAAGATCTACAAAGTGCCTTCATTCCACTGAGTTCCCAACTAATTATTAGATAATAGCTCCCTCTATTATTTTAATAATGGAGCTTCCCTGGATTTTTCTACACAACCAAGAATAATCCAACTACTTTTGGGAAGCCATGATTAGGAGAAAGCTCTGCTGGTTTAATTTCTATTTCTTTATTACTATTAAATAAAGGAGGCTTACATTAGTCCTTATGTTATTAACTGCTTAATGGATTTAGGGAGCCAGTAGCAAAAGAAGAATTGTTCTTTGCATTTAAATGAGACAAATAACATTCTCAACTGATTATGTGTTTAGGGAAAAAAGTTTCATCCTATTGCTACATTTTAAGTCTGCAAAAGTAATAAATTAATCCATTAGTGCCCAAGTGTGTCCTCTGCTGTGCTCATTATCAAGGATTCCCAGGTGTCCAGAAGCTTATAAGTATAAATTAATGTGACTTTTAAACCTGGTAATAGAAACATGAAGCACAAGGATCATAAACTATGAAACGATTCCCATACCAGTGCTTTTTACAATAAAAGAAAACATTAAATATTACATTAACTTGTTTTGCCAATGTTGGCATGTGTTATCTCCTCAGATGAAAGCTGCAAAACATCATCTACAACAAAACCCACATGGCTGTTACAGTGTCTCCTAAGACGCCTGATTGTATGTGTCTGTAGCAGCTTGGTGCCCAACAGTAGGCAACCGAAATAGATGATTTTTTTAAATAAAATATTGAAACCAGGTGTGATGGTTCACACCTTTAATCCAAACAGTTTTGAGGCAGAGATTAGAAGGATCACCATGAGTTTGAGGCCACCCTGAGACTGCATAGTGAATTACGGGGTCAGCCTAGGCTAGAGCAAGACCCTATCTCTACAAAACAAACAAAAAATTTGATTGATTTAGATACTCATTAGCTAATCACACGTGTGTTCAAAAAGAAAAATGAAAACCTCATGGGCCTTAAACAGTTACTCACTGCCTGCTGGACAGGGCCCATACTCCAGGAAGGGGACAGAATCCCAGAAAAGTGAGTACAGAAAGAATTCAGAGAACAATATGGATAGAACAACGTTAAGGGTTTCCCAGCTCCATCTTAAAAGATGCGAAGAGAAAGCAGCTCATTCAAAGATTATAAACCCTCAAAGAGCTTTGTGTATGGAGGCCCTTTCATGCAGCCCATAGGCATTGCTCATTTGTGTGGGTGGCTAGGAATTAGAAATAAGCCCACAGAGCTGGGCTTGTGGGGTTCATGCCACACCCCAGGAGGGACCTAAGGCAGGAAGACTTGATGAGATTGAGGCCAGCCTAGGCTATAGTTGAGACCCTATGCCAACCCACTCTTCTTCCCCTACTCCTCAGAAGTCATCCTCTAACATGTGGGTGTGCTCAGGTCTTCCTCTCGAGCTGCTCCCAGAAGCCTGTCAGAGATGGAGCCTTCTTAGGCACTGCCCACTTTCTCAAGTGCAATCCTAAAAGGATTTCTTCCTGGAGAAATCTCACATTAATTTAGAATGAATGTCATTGTGAACCTTCCCTTTTCCTCCTCTATGAGTCATGAAGTTCTCTACTTACTCAACATAAATATCTTGGGTCTAGGATGAAGCATTCTTTTCCTTACATATAAACCTTAAATAATATTTCTGTTAACTTCCTCTGTCTTAGTAGATGAGTAACAGAGTCTCTTTATGTAGGATCTCCAAGGCACTGAAGCTTGCATCTGTGATACAAAGTGAGAATGTGGGTTTTTTTTTTTTGCTGTATGTATAGTGGGTAGTGGGTTACAGTAATGTTTATTGAAATATGTCTATCACTGTTGACATAGTATTGGTTAGGAATAAATGCAATTTCACAATTATAAGTGTGATCCAAAAACAAGGTAATTTAATTTTATCACATCAGATTTGTTCATTTAGTATGGTAATTCCAAATGCATATAATAGTAGTTGACATCTAATTCTTTACTCCCTTCCTTCCTTCCTTCCTTCCTTCCTTCCTTCCTTCCTTTCTTTCTTTCTTTCTTTCTTTCTCTCTTCCTTCCTTTCTTCCCTCCCTCCCTTCCTTCCTTCTTTCTTTCTTTCTTTTAGTAGATTTTCCTTCATTTTATTATAGTAGTTTCAATTACTTTTCTCACTCATGTGGCAAAATACCTGACATAAATATAACATAAGAGTTAACAAGGAAGGGTTAGACCAAACTAAGACAGGCAATCAGCAACACAAATTCTATCTTATAGCTCAGTATTCACCATCTACGGCATGCTGTGCTATGAATTCATATAACAGTCCTGAGCGGTGCCAACGCTGTGATCTTGCCATCTGTTGCCCACATGGCCTCTTAAGCTGGCTCTGTTTACTGCCCACAACTTCCCTCAGCATATGGTCACTTTCATGGTATCTACAGCATTCTGGGGGTCTCCACTGCCACTTGGACTTCATCTGAAAATCTTCATGCATTGCACCCTCAGTGGCTTCTTGAAGGAATCCAATTCCTGTACATATTTACTGACTTTGGGCTTTCTTCAAAATCATGGTGGACATCTGCATGACCTCTGTAACTGTTAAATTGTACATGGCTGAGAAAAAATAACATTACATGGACAATTCTACAGTTTTCTGCTGGTTTGAGCAGTAGCCAATCCCCTTTGATTACAGCTCAGGAAGCTTCTGAGTGTCTGGGCAGGTAAATCTGAGAAAATATTTGCCTAAACTGTTCTGAGTGTGTGTAGAGTGACCCAGTGGCCCATTCTTCTCAAGAGAGTATCTTGCAAATACGTATATAATTTTATACATTAGAGCCTGTGATTGCATGAAGTCTGGCCAATACCTGTAACATCTTTAAAGGGTCTTTCTTACTTTCCAGTGCAAAGTGCTTGCCTTCTTTTTAATGGCTCTAATCTCTATAAAAAAAACATGCACAATTTCAATTGACTCATTTTTGTTCAGACTGTGAGTTTTTCAAATCCTTTTGCTCACTATAAATCTGGCTAAAAGCAAAAAGCAATAACCATACCTCGCCCTGACTTGGAATTCATTATTCTGTGCAGTTTTGAAATTTTCTCCAGCTAACCAATTAGCAACCTTGAATCTTAGCTCACTAGGAATTTCAAGGACAAAGAAAATCTACAAATTCCTTACCAGAATATTACATGAGTGATCTTTAGTCCAGGTTCCAATAGAGTCATTATTGTCATCTGATTTCCCCCAACCAACCTTCACATTTCTGTCTGAATTTTGGTCTTCTGAACTCCCCCAGGAATCACCTATTAAGCACTGCTCATGCATTCTAGGACTTCCTCAGACAGCACCTCTAAACCCTTTCAAATTTCCCACAAACCAGTTCCAAGATTTTAAGAACCACAAAGTCAGATTTAATCACAGCAAGGATTCCATTTCTCAGATACAAGTTTTCTATATTAGTTACGTTTCTCTGCATCTGACCATAATTATCAAAACTTCATGGTTCTTTCATACCTTCCCCATCATAAGCCAAAGTCAATCCTTCCTCCCTTCAGTTGTTTGTGACAGGTCATACCAACAAGAAATATAGCTAATACAATCATCTTTGTATCTATAAAATATTCAGGATGTCTTTATTATTAAGTATTAAATTGCATTTCTGAGAATTCAAAAATGGAAAAGCTATTACAAATATTGCTTAAATTAAAGTTATTACATGGCAATCCTTAAAATGCACAAGAAAAAGCACTGAAGTTACCGTGAGAGGAAAAAACATTTTTTTCTGATAAAAATTATACAAGTGAATATTATGTGTTAAGTACATACATACTACATACACTGGACTCTCTCAGACAATGAATTGTTTTGGGTTTATTTATTGACTCTGGATTTGAAGGATCCTGCATGCAGTAATTAAATGTACTTTGATGGAGCTTTCTGAAAACATTTGTGGATTTTTTTAAACATCAAATGAGCTCCCAGCCTTGGTGTCTAGTTCATTGGCATCTGCAGTTCACTGATGAGGACGGATAGGCTGGACACACTCTACAAGAGATAGAGACATTACACACAGTGGGCACTTGGGTTCGTGTGAGAGGTCTTTCATTCAGGAAATGTTTACTGAGAATCTACAAGCTGTCATGTCCATTGATAGTTTGGAATGAGGAATGATGAGGGACAGTCACAAACATCCTTCTATCACAGAACCAATGATTCTCCTCCATCCTGAGAGAACCTGGGAACATACAAATGTGAACTTTCACTTTTCAATGAAACTCATTTTCTATTTATATTTAAAAATTTGATGCAATAGTATATATAGAGGTTCTTATGAAAAATTGAGAAAGTTGATAAAATATAAGAAGATAAATTATTATTTATAAATTTCATAAGCAGGAAGTGTTACTTGTTCACTTATACACATTTACCGTCATAAATCATATAAAAATAGTATTTATTTTGAATGATGTATTTTTGCATACAATGGTGATTCTTTTTGAAATAATTTAGATGAGGGACACTAAAAGCTGAGTTAAGTTTAATGCTTCATGATATGCAAGATATCAAGCTATTTAATCATTTTTTTGTCAGAGTGAGGGAAGTGCTGGGGATTAGGGATTGATCTCATTAGGTTACTTGTTGCAGTCAGCTTCATGTTGCTGACCAGAAAGCAGTTTATGGGAGGAAAGGGTTTATTTCAGGCTTACAGAGTCCAGGGGAAGTTCCATAATGACAGAAGAAACTGGCTCATTCCAGCATGCATTAGAGAGAGAGAGAGAGAGAGAGAGAGAGAGAGAGAGAGAGAGAGAGAGAGAGAGAAAGAAGGAGAGAGAGAGAGAGAGAGAGAGAAGCCAGCATCAGCAAACACCAACATCCAGAGTTCAAACTGTTCTTTACACACCTTGAAGGGCTGGACTACAAGATCCTCCCCCAAACACATGACATGCTCTCTTCCCCAGCAGGCCTCCACCCACTGGAGACTCAAGCTACAAACTCAATCTTAATAAAATACCTGAGTCTATGGGACATACATTCGAACCACCACATTGCCCAACCAATGCAAGTATTACACCACTGAAATACATTCCCAGGAAGATTTGCCTTTGCAGCATAGGCTAAGCATATGGGCACTCAGGAACATCCTTTGAAGCTCTGTTTAGAAATATAATTTCAGGAAGCAGATTGCTTGAATATTCCCTGAATCAGCGTGTGTCCTGTTCTTCACCATGTCCTGCTCTTTAACACAAGAGTGTATTCTTAGAGGATGAAAGTAAGAAATAGAGGTGTCTTGGTTCAACGGGAATCAGCAATAGAGTTTTTGGAAATAAACAAAGAGGTCATATTGTATTACAAGGTCCAGAGACAGGAGGATGGGGCTCTGTGCTTTTCTGGAGAGTGGTTATTCCTTTTCTGTGATTGATGGCCTGTCTGGTGGGATGCTGACCACAGTAATGGTGTCGTGGCCTCCTCTCAGCAGTGAAAAATAGTGGTAGTCAAGTGTGGTGGAGGTGACAGAGGGCTAGAATTATAGAACTGACTTGCCATAGGTAGACTTCTGACTTAGCCACAGGATTCAAGATGACATTTAGTTTATTTTCATAGGCACAAAAGTGAGATTAGAAAGTACAGAGCTAAAAATCATAGCTACATTTTGGAGATATGTGACAAGGTATGGATTTTGTTTTAGTAACCTATGATTTTCATATTTCATTCATAAGAATGCAAAAATTCTATAGTCAAATATGTGTATATGTGTGTACATGGATAAAAAAATCATAAAATTGGATGTTTGAAGTAATATAATTTAGTAAAGGATGCTTTGAGTTTAGAACTTGACATGCATTCATCTAATTATTCCACTAAGTAGCTCGAAAGATGATAAAGTAATTCTCTTTCCCTAAGGACAGATATGGTAGGATTGTACGTGGCTCTTGTAAAGAACTCCTCTGCCTCCTCCAGGAGTGAGCTCACCCCACTGATGGTGCCTTGTCTTTCCCACCCACCCTTGCAATACTGTGGGACTCACACTTGAGAGATTCAGGTCTGCTTGTTACTCTGCTGCTGGATTTTAGTAATTACCTGGTGTCTCTTACCTTTAATAGCATAGCCTGTGACAAACCCAGTTCACCTTTGCTGATACTTCTTTCCTGTTTGAAGGGTCCATTGTTTATACATCCCATGAATGGGTTTCTTCACCGAGAAGCCTACAGCCTACACCCCACCACTGTCTGCTGCTTTCTCCTTTAATCAGACACCTTCAACTTCATCATATTTGTTGCTATTTGCCTGTCTTACTGTAATGAATGAGGGCATGCCTGACTATGTCTCAGTGTTCGGCCTTTCATGGCCTTGCCAATGTTCTAATCTAGGAGCAAAGAGAACACAGGGCTCTACAGAATCAGCATTGGACATCTGAATGGTCTTGTGGTTCTAGAAACCTAGCAGTGACTCCAACCACACGATAATGACAAACTCAGGTAGAAAGGTCAGCAGATGATCAAGACCCAGCTTTTTTTCTTCATAAATCAAATTGATTCTTGCTTGTTGAAATGTATTATTTTCTCCTGGGTTGTCACAAGAGAAAACTTCCTTGACACATATCTATGGGAGAAACCTATAGATTGATAGATTTCAGTTGCATTATTCAGATAAACCATTTATAACTGATATATTTTTTAATCAGCTGGGTGTTTTGCACCACACTTACATAGCATGTTTTTCCATATTAGCTAGCCTGTGTCCCCAAGGGCACTGTTGGACAACATAGTCATCCCTGTCACCTGGAAAGAGCTGCCTCCTGAGTCTCCATCACAAGCCTTTGTGATGTTTTGGGAACTCTCACAGTGGAGAAGTCGACTGAGCCTTCAGACAATTTTGCAGTTACCTTCTCATGGCTAGCACAAAGCACCAGACCCACAGCTGATGATGGGAGGGAAGCTTTGATTTTTGGCTTAAAGTCTCTAGGGAAAACTTCATGGTTCAGGGAAAAACATGGCATGATTGAGGTTGGACATCACTTTTGCCACAACAAGTAGAAAAGAGCAAGAAAATGGACCAAAACAACACTAGCAATGTAGGGGTTAATACCTCAAGGTCCTCCAGCAAAGCTCTGCCTCTCAAGTTGGCATCAGCTGGAGACAAAGCATTCAAAACCCAAGAGTGTTTATGAGGGGGCATCTGATTCAAATCACCACAGCCGATATTGTACTTTAGGAAACACAGATCACTATATTCATAACACATTCCCCCTGTGCAATTGATCAGGGATTTCACTGATCACATCTAGACTATTCTAGGGCATCAGCACCTTGTGCCTTTCCTTCTGACACAGGACTGAGGCTGAAGGCTGTAAATATCCCTTCATCCCCATGCTGCGCCTCAGCAAATTCCCCACCATAGACAATGTGTCCCATTGATTCCTGATATTGGAATTAAGTCAAGATTTGGTTTGGCTTTCTCTTTCTCAGCTTGCTCGCTCTGGGAATGGTTAGGAGCAATTCTGTGCAGTGGCATACAAGGGTTTCAACACTCTACAGACATGTGAACCATAAATTTCAGTTAAGCAAAAATCGGTATTATCACATGTCATCAGTATGGTGCTTGACAGCATCTACCTGGTAAATTTCAAGTATTCTTATCATACAAGGTTAATACATGAGATAATACAGTGTTAACTAGCTTGAATGAGCTTTTCCATAATGTTAATATATTCCAATACTTCATGATGTATACTAAAAATACACTAAAATATAAGGCTTTAAAACTCCAGTCAAAAAGCAAGGTCATTGGAATTTCCTAGACATTTTGAGCTTATAGACTATTCACTATGTTTATCTCCTAGTCAGTTATTTACTCCAAAACCTTTACAAATCTTTCAATTCTGCTGCAGAGCTTCTGGCATTTGTTAAGTGCCTTCCCAAGTTTAAGATTATTTGGTTTAATATTTGGCACATTTTCAGACACAACTTTTAAAATCACTTGTGGTATATATAAATAACTAGATCAGTGTAATCATAAAGAGAATTCCCTGGTAACCAATGAAGAAACATTCATGGTGTGCCACTTTGAGTTCTTGGAGACAGGAAGCAGTTGTATTGCATGACATCCTTCCTCAACCAGCTCATACCTGGCACTCCATCAATAAACAAGGGGCTGGCATGGAAATATGTTGTTGCTTCACCAGCTCCTGAGGATTCTTGAAAACAAGTTGTTCTCTTAAGTGGACTAAGTTATCCCTCCCTGAAGCTCTCATTACCTGATGAATTTGGAAAATTGGACATTTCTTCCCAAGAGGGGAGACACACTGTGGAGTCTCACTGCTTGCAGGCATTATGGTGCCAGGAAGTTAGTTCACCTTCAGTGCCCCTCAGAACTGGGCATACTAGCCATTTTATGAGTCACTGTGACATAATGCTTTAAAGCAGTCCTTATAACAAAGTATGTTTTAGGTAAATATCTACAATCCAAGAGTGTGGACATTCTAAAACAAAGTTATTAATGTTAAAAAGATGTAATTTAGGAGGATTGCTATGAGTTCACGATCAGCCTGAGACTATATAGTGAATTAGTGAATTCCAGGTCAGCCTGAGATAGAATGAGACCCTACCTGGAACCTCCCCCCCAAAAAAATGATGTAATTTATGCAGTTACATAATAAATACATTCAAAAGGGGAAATACGATATTCTGTGTTTAAGAAATATGCCTTCTTGCTGGGTGTGGTGGCACACTCCTTTAATCCCAGCACTCAGGAGGCAGAGGTAGGAGGATTGCCTTGAATTCAAGGCCACCCTGAGACTTCATAGTGAATTCCAGGTCAGCCTGGACTAGAGCAAGACCCTATCTTGAAAAAAAAGAAAGAAATATGCCTTCTTCTATTCTCTCAGATCTGTGAACTTTTGGCACATAGTTGCTTGACAGAAGAAATAAATGAACTCTTAATGATTATTTCTCACTTTATTTCTCTTGATGATCTTCTGTAGGCCTGAACATCCTCAGGCAGGTTGTTTGACTTGAGAAATAGCCATTGAACGTTTATGAAACATAGTGCAATTTATCTTCTATATATATGACTCAAATAACAAAATTAATTTCTTTTATGTCATCTCCTCTTCATGGTCTGTCATTGATCCTTCTGTGTAAACCAAAGCCTGTCTATGTCTTCAAAATGATAATAATGATCATAGTGTTTAGTTTTTTTAATATGATAATGCAAGTGTTTATCTGCCTGTGTGCATGCATGTGCAAAAAAGCAGGAGACATATTTTTAAATATAAATGAACTTTTTATTTGTATGTTTGGTGGCATCAGTTTGCAAGAAAAACCATAGTAAAAATTAATGAAAAAATTTATTTCTAAAAATATAAGTGGTACCTTGAGGAGCAGCTTGAAAATTAAAGCTCTAATTAATTTAATGAAATTTTTATAGTATGAGAGATATTTTTATGATTTTCAGTTTTCAGTGTTTGAATAATTTTTAATGGTGATATTGGTTTCTGGTGCTGCAAACAGTCAATGTGGTTGCAGAGTAGGGAGATTGGCTTCTCACTTAATCCTCGTTTATTGAACACAATACTCATGTCTTGGGCCAGTTGTCTACATCCTGTTACACACAGAGGTAGAAAAGTGGGGTTCATGGACAGATGAAGACTGACTACTGGTTATACTCGTGCCAATAAAACAGACTTTTGAGTCATTTCAGCTCCAC
>PVHP010005759.1:18783-63778 GCA_004024765.1 Zapus hudsonius
TCTATTACCTTAGTCTCATGATAGGTGATCTTACCAGAGTCTTGCTTTTAAATGAATTTCTAGCATTGATACCAGGGTTCAGGTGCACATATTCATGAAGCATCTTATCTACAGATGAGCACAGCAAGGTTTTTTTTAGCATTCTCAAAAACCCCATTGTTTTGCATCACATTGTCTATCCATCCCAGGAGCAAGCTACTGAGTCTCTGGATTCCCTAGTCAATGCACACCGTCATTATTGCACTTACTATAAGGAGGGACCAGAGCAGTTTCTCTCAGGCCTCTCACTGATTTCTGATCTCAGTGAAAACAAGAAATCTGTCTTTTCATAAAAATGTCTCATATATTAATTGTGCACATCAGCAATAGATGCACAGTAAAAATGCCACATGAATAAAGGGGTGCATTTGCTTTTTAGAAAAATGGCCTCTCTCTTTCATTATAAAGTTGACATATTTCAATCAAAGTATGCTATAATTACTTAAATTGAATGGGAATCACATTGATGTAATAGCATGATATAGACATGAAATTGTTAGTAGCTATGGGAAGGGGACATGGGGGATTTAGGATACAAAGTGTCTGATTTGTAAGATGGAAAAGTTGTAGAAATGTGGTGGCTGTACAAACTTATGAATGTACATAATACCAATTAACTGTGTGCTTAAAATGACTATGATGTGAAATTTTTATATCATAAATATATAAAACATAAATATGTATTATATCTAAATATATTCAAACATTAAGCAGCACACTATTCACAAACAGTAAAGACATTGAAATATTCAAAGTGTATTCATCAGGGTTCTTTAGAGGTACAGAATCAACAGAATAAATTATAGTAAACATAAAGGGGATTTATTGGATTAGCTCACATCAGTCCCACAATACCAGTTTGCAAAAGAGTCAAGGAACCAGTTGCTGCTCAGCCCACATGGCTGGATGTGTCACCAGTTCCAATCCAGCAATGAATCCAGCACTTAAGGCCTAACGACTTTCTGGGGAACTGCTGGTCTTCAGTCCAGGCTGGAAGGTTGAGGAAGCTACCTTTTAATTCTGAGGAAGAGATGCATCACAAGTACCAATAGCCAGGCAGGCAGGTTGGGAGGCAGGAAGAAGAGTAGAGAGATTTTCTCCCCTTTTTACATAGCCTTAGGGTGGGGTCTTGCAACCCTATCCCAGAATTAATGGTTTTCTGAGCCTCTGGAATTTCCTTCCTGCAATGCCCACACAAGAAAGGGTGTTTACTTCTAGCTCTCTTGAACTTCCTTATATCCTGCCCCCTACTGAGAGGCTGCCTTCCTGCCAACATCCTCAGAGACCCACCCAAGATAATTAAAAAGATCAAGTTGACAACAAAACCTAACCATCGCACAAAATTATTAAGCATATATTTTCTAAAAGGAAATGCAAATCTGCTAACGAAAGAACGCCTGAAAGGAGTAATTACATTTGCAAACAAATACAGTTGAAGCAATAAGTATTTTCCCCCATTTATTCTCATTTTAGACAAATATTCCTACCACAGAAAACATCATTAGATAATGTGAAAGATTTGTAAAGTGAATGAGTACATAATTAAATGATTAAAAGAAAGCACATGTTTAAATAACCCCATCATAATTCATAACTCTGCTGTCACAAGCTGACATCAGTGGCTCATGACTATCTGCTGTTCATGGACACAAAGCAAACCAATATGCTTCTGCCATTTAAAATATTTTCTTAGAGAGAGAGAGAGAGAGTATGAATGAGCAAGTATACACCAGGGCATCTAGTCACTGCAAACAAACTTCAGACTCATACCCCAGTTTGTGCATCTGATTTTACATGGATACTGGGAATTTAACCTGTGACCTTGAGCTATCAAGTTCAATAGCCCCAGGTCTTGAGGGTCTTGTACGCTGGATATGTGCTCACGATCTGCCCAAGATTTTGTGACCTAAGTAGGGCTTCTTTTGCCATATACAGTTTTGTCATTCAACAAATTCAAGGAAAAAAATCCAGCATTATTGCAACTTCATCATTTTTATTAATTTATGGGTCCAAATAATTTATATTGGACAAATACTTAATCCCCACAGAATATTATAGATTCTGAAAATAGCTTTAGTGTCAGACATTTTTTGTATATTTTCTCTTTGTCCTAAATTTATATTTAGTATCCTTCATTATTTGAATTTTGTATTTCATGAAAATCTGAAGCTATAACTCCTAGACTTTGTGGAAATACTGATCAGTATACGGAGAGTTATTACTGGCAATTGACAGGTTATGTTTCTTAAACAAACATAGTTTACATAGAGACACATTTCCTACCTTGGAAGTTGGTCTTATCAGCATTGATTTTCTGGTGTGGATTTTTTTCTAACATTTTTCTCTTTGTTTCCTTCTTTTCATGCTGGATTTTGTGCAGCAGACCACTTGGGGATTGAATTCATGGGTAAGAAAAACCAATATGTTCCTTACATATTCTGGAAAAAGATGAGTTTTATAATGTATATATCATTCTTTCCCACTTGATTATAGTTGAAATGACTCATTATCAAAGGCTATTAGCACTCAAGAATAGTTTAGTCTGTTTTTTTTTTCACTAAGTAATGGCTCAAACTGAAAGAATTAACTACATTTTAGGGAAGACAATTCCATGTTAAGTGCTTTCTAAATTTCTGTAAAAGTTTCATTTGGCGCCTGGCTTTGATTGTTTCCTTTCATTCTAAATGTCCTATCTGTAACATGGAGATACTAATCATTCTTATTTTATTTGCATCTAATTTGCTTAGCACAATGGCTGCCGCATGAAAGACACTTTATATATAGTAGAAAATAATGATTTAAGGATATTAGGGTTTTTTTCTCCTTTCAGTTATAATTCTTTTTTCCTTTTGCATGGTGACTACTTTGGATGCATTTGGAGTTCAATCTTAATTTGGAATGGAGACATGTAAATATTTCCACAGCAAAATTGAAACATTTCAGCTGGGTGTGGTGGCGCACGCCTTTAATCCCAGCACTAGGGAGGCAGAGGTAGGAGGATTGCCATGAGTTCAAGGCCACCTTGAGACTACATAGTGAATTCCAGGTCAGCCTGGACTAGAGTGAGACCCTACCTTAAAAAACCAGAAAAAAAAATTGAAACATTTCTTTTTAAAGTATTTCCAAATAATGACATACTTTTGAAAGTATTAGAATGCTTTCTAGGGCCATTATTTTCTATTCTTATAGATAACTGCATTAAAAATTAGAGATAATTCTCTGAGTCTATGACAGGTTACATGAACAAGAAGCATCCCATAAAATCCAGTGCATTACAGTTTAGAAATTGAAAGATACTCAGTTGTTATGTTTTCTCAAGTGAAAGTTTTAAGCAGATTATTTTTTCTCTTATAATGTGGATATGAGAACTTTGCATATCTATATGCTAACTGTGATAATATATATAAATCAATTGACTTATCCTTATTTGTACATTCACCCATTCATTTTGAAAATGTTTATCTAATCACAGTAAGCAAAGAAATTTGGTAAAAATGGAAAAATGAGTTTATAGTATAGTAGCAGAGATAACAATCAGGTGATATGATGAAATTGTAAGCATCTTAAGATCTCTTTCAGGAAATATGACTTGAACTCAGACAAGTGTGATTGCAGTACTTATATGGAAAAGCTAGGAGACATTTTGAAGGCAATATAAACAAGTACTTGAGATGGACTGATGAAGAAAACTACAAAAAGGAGATTACTATAATAAATATAAGCCTAACTCTTCATATTTACATCAGTTGGAAGAAGAATTATTTTGGAGATGATTACCAGATCGGGCATGAAAATATGAGTTTGGGGTACCTTACCATATTTGAGAGAAAATGTTAACTTAATAGTACTGCCAGAGTGTAGAGGGTTAGGATGAGTGGTGCATATCTATATCGGAATATATGTCTTCTTTGATATTTGATGGCATTAATTATGCTCTGTTAATTGTTTATTTCATCATTGAAAAGGTAGGTGTCTCGGTTTCTCTAGTTTTAGGATTTGGCTAAGGAGATGTTACAGTCTTAAAGAGCAATGAAATTCAGGATGTGAGTCAATGAGGCTCCAGGGATTCAATATAATATATGTGTGGAAGGAGTCTTAGAAAAGATGAAATCAGTTAAGGGTCATTTTCAAAGTACTTAAAGAAGTTGGTGGCATAGATAAGAGATAATCATATTGCAGATTGATTGATAATGGTTTGGAAGAAGGAAGAGACAAGAGAGGATAATTTTCAAACTGTGCTCATGAGAATAACTTTCCAGTTAGAGATAGAGAACTAAATGGGCTGAAAGTAGAGGGGAAAGCTTTGGAAGGGCATTGCTTTGGATAGGCTGTCTAACTAGATCTTACTCAAGATGATGCTAGGGTTTTGCAATAGAAGTAAAGACTATATGGAGTGGTTACTAGTATCAGAGACTAGATGAAGCAGTATATACAGGACCAGTTACATGTAAATGCCACAGTTATAATGGCTCAAACACAGTACCAATTTATTTCCTGGTACCACTCTTTCCTGCCCCTAGGTGTCCCTTGTCAGCAAATGACTACTTTTCATTGAAGTAATGGCTTAACAATGAAGTCTTTATTTCTTATGGCTTCACAAGTGTTACCTGGTCACCTGCTAGCACATGGGTAAAGAGAATATCCCGGATAAATAGTCCTTTGCTAAGAGACTTGGTCTCAAAGGGCTTACATCCCTTTTACTTTTCATTTTTTTGAACATTTTGTTCCCTAGACCTAAATCACAAGACCCGGATGAGTACTAAGATATACAGGATCCCTTGCCACAAGGACTAATACAGACAGCCCACGAAGGAGGATATACAACTGATCAGGGATGGGGAGGGGGGGAATTGGGGAATTCGGGATAACAGTGCATGGTTTGCCCACTAAATAATGTAACTCATTATGGACAATAAATATTAAAAATAAAAGCATTTAAAGCACTATATGTCTGTAAAAGAATTCAAGTAGCACGGGATGCTATACACGGTCACTTTGAAGGTTATTGTGCATAAGCATGTATAAAATTCCTCAAAAGTTCCCTATCTTTCTCCTTCCCTCTTATGCCCCTTATCTGTGTACATGTGTACATGTGTACATTTGACATTTAAATATTTCTGTAGGTTTATGTGTGTGTTCATGCATTTGCCTTGTATGCCTTTACTGACTTTGGATTTTCATGCATAACACAAAATAAACATTCAGTATGTGTTCAGTGAAAAAAAAAAGGAAAACATTTCAGTGCTGGATAATATTTCATTGTCAAGATATCCCAGATTTGAATTGTTTATTCACTTCACAAAAGGCTTCAATAATTGTTATAAATATCCAAATGCAGGTTTATGTATGGATCTGAGTTTTAAACTCCTCATGATAAACACCAAGCAATGTTGATTACTGGACCATATTGTAAGACTAGGTTTAGTTTAATTAGAAATTGTCAAATTCTTCCAAAAAGTCTATGTCATACTGCTTTCAATGAGTAATGTGTGGGCATTACTGTCATTTCACATTCTTGTCACAGCTAACAGGGTCAGTTTTCCGGATGTTGGCTGTTCCAGTAGGTGCTACCAGGGTCTCATTGTCCCTATTTGCATTTTTCTGGCATCAAATGTGAAGTATTTTTTTAATGTTTCAATTTTCCATGTCTATATGAGGAGTGTGTCAAGCTCTCAAGCACTGTTTTTAATTAGTTTATTTGCTTATTGTTAAGTTTTAAGAGTTCTTTGTATATTTTGGATAGCAGTGTTTTGTCATATTTATCTTTTGTATTCATGTTCTGTCTGGTACTGGCTTCTCGTTGTGCTATTCTGACAGCACACTTCACAGAGAACATTTTTTTTATTTTAATGAACTAAGATGATGGTAAAAAATAAATGAAGCCTATAAATTCTTTCATCCATACAACTTGCTTTTAGTGTTATATCTTATTTATGACCATAACCTATAAGCCATCTAATTTTTTTATTATATGCTATCTACCAGGAGTGGTTTGTTTTGTATTTTGCCTTTAAGATAGCAATTAATTAATTAATTAATTTTGAAGCCTAAAAAATCCATGTCTAGATCATTTATTTTTCAATAAGATGCCCAGTTGTCCAATGCAATGTTTCCTCCTTTAGCATGTGTGAATGTAATCTCATGTGTTTGTGTGTGTTCATGTGTATGAATGTGGGCACACCCAGGACACAGGGCACATGTGGAGAGGACAACTTTCAAGTTTTGGTCTTTGCCTACCTCCTTGTTGGAGGGAGGGTCTCAGGTAGTTCACTGCTGCTTTTGCTAGGCTAGCTGGCCCCAAACCTGTGATGCATTCTCCTGTCTCTGCCTCTCTTCTTATGTGTAGATGTGGATAGAATTACAGACACCTGTCAAAGTGTCGGGCCATGGACACTGGCATTCTGAACTCAGATACTAATATTCCTGTGGCAAGTGCTTTATCTACCGAGATATTTCAAAAGTCACCATCAAACACCATTTCTTGAATGAACTGTCTTTCTCTATTGCATTACACTTTGTTACTTATCCCTTTGTTAAAGAACATTTAGGTTTATTTCTGGGTTCTATATACAGTTCTGTTTTTCCATCTGTTGGGTGTTTAGCCAGTGGCACACTACCTTACTCTCTGTAGCTTTGGAGCAAGTTTTGAAGCAAGGTAGCATCAGTCTTTCACACTTTCATTACCCTCAGTATTGCATTGACTACATTGAGTTTTGTTCTTTGCTCACTTACTGTCTTTAGAATCAGCATGCACCAGGGTTGTATTGGGTCTATAGGTGAATCTATAGGTGAATTTGGGAAGAAATTACTTACTGACTACATTGAGCCTTCCTAAATGTCTATGGAATACCTCGACCTTTATTTTGTTTGATTTAATTCATTAGAATTCTGTAGCTTTTTTCATATACACTTTTGTGCATATTTTGTTAGACTTATGCCTAAGACTTTCATCTTCCATAAAAGGGATGTTAATGTAAATAGTTTTGTATTTCAATGGCAAATTTTGCCTGTTAATTACTGATATTTAGGAAAATGACCAACCTTTTCCTATTAGACTTCTGTACTTCCATATGACTGTGTTTCCTATGTGTTTTGTTGTTGATTTCCCAGGTTTGTTTTCTATGATGAGCATGTCACCTGCAATGAAAGACAGCTTTTTTCCTTTCTTCCTGATCTGCAAATGTTCTGTTTTGTTTTCTTGTCTTATTTAATTACCCAGCACTTTCAATATTGGAAATCAGATGAGAAATGATAGCCTTATCTTGTCCCTGATATCCATGTGAAGGCTTTGGGTTCCTCACCATTATTTAACTATAAGTGTAGGGTTTTTATACATAATATTATTTATTTATTTTTATTTTTTTGATTTTTTGAGGTAGGGTCTTGCTCTAGTCCAGGCTGACCTGGAATTCATTATGTTCATGCTGGTCTCAAAATCACAGCAATCCTCCTACCTTTGCTTCCCAAGTGCTGGGATCAAAGGTGTGCACCGTCATGCCGGGCTTTTATATATATTCTTTATTGAGGATTTCTTTCTATCATTTGTTTTCTCACAGATTTTGTTATCATAAATGGATTTGGATTTGTTCAAGCACTGTTTCTGAATCTATACATATGATCATGTGATCTTACACACTGTTGAAATGGGTTGAACCAGCATTGTATACATAGGATAAATTTCACTTGATCATGATGCCTGATACTATTTTGAGTTCTAAAATACACTTCTTGTAAACTTTCTCCTCTTTATTTGGATAGTATTAATATATGTGAAGGTGAGTCATGCTATTTCAGAGTCTATGAACTCTCTGGAATTGAGGACAGGAGAAAAATGTCAACTTCAGTTAAAAAAAGATTAAACAAATCCCTTTTCTGGGATGATTTATTAACTTTAAGGAATAATTATTCTGTTAAATAAGCCATGCCAAAACCAATGTCTGCAAAACTGTCAACATACAGAAAGATTTTCCCTTAATTTTATAGTCTTAAATATATACCTTTTATATCTCTTAAACTCTCAAAATATGCATATGGTAGAATTATTTCTGTTCTCATCATAAATGACAAAACTGGAGCCTACCTATGTTTTTCATCAAAAGAACAATAGAGTAGCAGATATAGGGTTTTAGCTCTTGGATGCTATAGGTCCCTGACTGCTGGACAGGGTTCACAAAGAGAGCTTCCTGTCACTCAGAGTTTGTGCAGTGCTAATGTGGTTCTATGATAACTCCTCAGGTTTTGAAAGTGAAGTATCTTTGAAGTCTTCAGAAAAACTCATGTTTACTCTCCACTGCGGTTTCTCACGTGGAATAGTTCATGCAGGTTGTGTAATATTTGAATATTTCTCAGTAAGTATTATGTGTTTTAAATGAATGACTTGGGAAGTCAGTGGAGAACACACTATTCCATTTTGTGAATATAATCTCTCAGAGAAGGAAAATATTATCAGGCCCTTACACACCCCAGAGGTATTCCAAAGTAATCTCTTTTGATCAATGAAATATAATTTTAAATGTTTAGGTACATATTATTTTTACAAAGGAGAAAATGAACATTTCTGAAAAAAATTTGTAGTTGAGATTCCATCATCAATAGATATATGTTCATTTGTAAACATTAAGAAAAGTATGTAACTAAGCAACAATATTCGCTAAAAGCTAGTTTTCTGCTGTTTTCACAAAGCTGCGTAACAACTAGATTGGCAGTGATTTTGTAGGCAATGAATATGTAGACTTCAGGAAAACCTTATATAGACTCTCCAAAAATTCTTGTGTTATATGATAAAGCATAGATTATATCAATTTAGTGATTATAGATTTGGGACAATAAATTCTATTTGAAAGGCAGGATCATCCCAGAGTGGAGCTTCCAGTAAACTATAGGGCAACATTTGTTTTATCAGTATAAATAAGGACATAGCCTAAAATATCATTAAATTATTGAACTCTGGGGAAGGGTAATTGCTTCTTTGTCAGATAGAGAAAAATACTAGCTAACAGAGAGGAATGGATTTAGGGATTGTGAAATCTCATCTAAAAGAATCCGAGATACCAGTCAGTATCAAGGAGATTACATGTATACACCAAGTTTCCTCAGGAATGGATATCTACAAAGATCTGGGATGTACCCTAATAAAGATGTTCAGATTGCAATATCAAAGTAATCCCTTGAGAGGTTTAAGAAAATAAAAAAAGAATTATCTTTTATATCCAGTTCTCTTGACAATTGCTTCAGGAGTGAGGGCAAGACTGTGAAGTAAAAAGGAGAGAGATTGAAGGGGAATAAAAGGGATAGGGAAAAGGAAATGGGGGAGAGAGAGTAAACACAGCAGCATTAAGACAACAGTGCCATTGAGTTTGCTTCCAAGGAGTGAGTCATTTCATAGGTCCCAGAATGGTTTGGTCATTCCTAATGTTGGGAGGACCATGGAAGGTAAGACCTTTGCCAGGCCAGAGATAAGCTAAAGGAGATGCAACAAATATTCAAAAAGTTTTCAGTTCAGTGCTTCCAGAGACTTATAAAGCAATTAGTACAATTCAGTGGAAAATGTCTTTGGTTTATTTATTTATATTTTTAAGAGACAGAGCATTCCTTAAATATATGCAGGATGTTAATACAGAGGATAGCTTACAAAGTTCTACTTACCATTGATTTTTCTAATGTTGTAGAATGCTGCTAAAGGAATACATACTCAGTAGAACTCATCCTTCAACATGTACTATGCTTGATTTGTAACTGCTCTATGGGACATCACCTCATTGTAAGCCAAAAAGCACCCATATATTTGACACACATAGGCACATTTGAGTTAACAAGTATGTTGGAAACACTGTGTTCTATACTTCTGCACAATATCACGAAGGCGTTGTTACACTTCTAAAAGCTAATCTCACAGATAAAGCTAAAGTTAACAACATTTTAAAACGCGTTTGTCCAAACAAATATGTTCCATGGATCTATGGATGCAAATGTAACTGAAGGCAGGAGGGATGGCTCAGTGCTTAAAGGTGATTACATGCAAAGCCTGCCAACCTGGGTTCAATTTATTAGCCACAAAAAATAAAGCCAGATAGGCATCCACTTGCATGGCAAGAGACCTTAGTGTGTACACCTTGGACATATGCATACTTGTGAAAATAAATAAAATTTAAGTATATACACACATATAGACACATATACATGTGCACATATATGCAATGTAAACCAAGAAGAGGAGGAAGGAATGCTTATATCTCCTTAGAACAATTGAGGACATGTTTATGTAAGAAAAAAAAAACATTAAAAATATTCCTAGAGTTTGGAGAAAGGAAACATAAGGGAAAACATAAAGGAAGAGAACAGGTAAATAAAAGTTGGATATGCACAGGTGTTTGGGGAAAAGGCAGGTCCCAGATAACAGTAAACCACACCCCTGAAAGGAGTGAGTTGATGCAGTTGGTCAAGAGGTAGAGCGGATTATAGTGACTTGGTTGCCTTTGGAAAGAAGCAAAATTTTATCTTGCTGGAAAAGAAAGCACACTTTCCAACTCATTTCCAGCTTGATTCCTCAGTGTCCTACAATCAAAGTAACTAGTCCCTTTAGTAATACGGTTTTAGCCTCTAGTGCAAGTGAAGTGGCAATAGCTTGTATTGTTTTGAGGGTCTCATGGGACTCCCTGACGAGCAACTCACATGGAGGTATCAAAACCCTGTCATTGAGATTTTCATATAATGACCTGTGACTTCTGGGAGCAACACTGGCCAACTTAACAGGATGCTTCCGTTCAAACTTTTTTAAAAAACTTATATTGTTCAATTAGCTAATCAAGGAACAGGTTCCCATATGGCTTCTAAACATAGTTTTAGTTTGGGTTAACCCTCCTCCCGCTCCTTCCTCTCCTCCCCCCACCCAGCCTTCTACCCTTCTACAGTCGTATTACACGTGTTTTACTGGCTCTTCCTCTCACTGCCCGTCATGGACCCATTCTAGCTTCCTGGCATCTACTGACAGTCTTTCAGCATATGAGAGAACATTCATCACTTGTTTTCTATCTCACAGATATTAGCTTCACTTATTTCCTCCATTGCATTCAATACAACCTAATTGTTCATTTCTTTTCAGTTGGTCTCCTCACTAGAAAGTAAGTTCTGTAACAGCAGAACTTGCTCACTGTTATATTTCTAGCCCAGTACATAGCAGTAGGGATGAAGCAAAAATCTTGTATTTATACTTTTAAAACAAATGTAAATATTACTGTAAGGCCTGATTTAAAAAGACACTGCACCAAATGGTTTTCTTGAGGCCACAATAAGCCAAGGCCAGACAGTGACAGGATCTGAAGTGAAAAGAAAGAAGTTTCAGACTACCAAAGACAGAGAGAGAGAGAGAGAGAGAGAAAGAGAGAAAGAGAGAGAGAGAAATGTAGTGATTTTAAAACTTCCTGAGGAAGAGGGATTCTTGCATAGTGAGTTGTTTCTCTTGGCCTGGGTAAGTATAGGGAACCTAGGGACATGTGGCTAAAGCCTACCTGAGAGCAATCATTCTTTGGAGCGGAGGGTTATTGTGCTTAGTTAATGTATATTTATCCTGATAGGTCTGATTGCCTAAGAGCCTGCTAACCTCCTTCAGGAAAGTGAGAATTAGAGTCTCAGTAAAATTTTGGTTTGTGTAATAGAGAGGATTTTAAAGTCACAGACAGGATCATAGTAGGGTGTCTGTCACAGCTGAGGAGCCAAGGAAAAAAGGAAAAAGAGCAGAGAGCTCTAGCCTAAAATCTAATAATTATATGATTTTCTTAACAGCCAATTTGCTTAAATAATGATGAAAAAGTATGTGCAAAGCATCAGTGAAGATTGAGACTGTAGGCTTATTCTGGCTTGACTCTCAAACCCCAGCATATGTCTGCAGATCTCCCCTGCTCTTCTTCACTTAAGACAAATGGTGCTAGTCTTAATGTGTTCATGGTTAGGCTTAATGAGTCATGGCTTCCCATTCACTTAGGAACAACACTGGTACTGTGTTAGGAGTCCAGCTTCCCAGCAGGACTGGGAAGGGCTGGTGAAGTGAACTTTGCTTATCACTGAGGTTGGCTGCTTGGATGGTTCCTCCATCTGAGCTTTGGGATGAGATTTACAGCATTAACAAATATACTAATTACATAGACTGCTTCCTGATAAAGCTTTTAAGCATTTGTGTTTTACATTCATTTTAGCTATTAAATGGCTGCTGGTCCAATATGTGATTTTATAGGCATTATCTTGTTTTGTATTTTAGTGTCATCAGGGACCTTAAATAGGTAATGCTTAATATCTTCATCATCTGAATAGGCTTGGCTTTTTTGTGGGGTGTGGGGGGCTGCATTCATTTTAGTAACCTGGGAGATTCTGCTGCCTGGTATGTACTCCAGAGACCTACTCGTATTTACTCTGTGTGCTAGTGAATCATGTAGGGTTGAAGGACTTTGAGAGCAATGGGGCCTCTTGGCCCAAATATACTAGACTCTAGTGGCTAAAACTCTTGAGTTGTAGTTCATGTAGTAAATCAAAGAATAATTAAGGTACAAAGACAAGATGGTAAGGCGGGCAAAATTTAATGTTATTGAGGAAAATTGAGAAAAATAAATTTCAGCAGTAGCAGTGTTTCCCATAAGAAAGAGATGTGGGTGCTTGACCTGGGCTTGGAACTGAGAATCAAATCCTCAGAACAAGTAGGCTTAGGAATTCTGAAGGCATCTAAAGAAGGGAAAAAAGAAAAAGTTACTCCTTTTGAGATAGAACTCAGAAAAGCAAGGCTAAAGAGTCTGTGAGCTCCAAGGGAGGGGCTTTGGGGAGTTTCAGTATATTATCTTATTAAGGGGACAACTATTCTTTGGAAGTTTTTAACATGTCTATAGGTGAGGGGTGGTCTAGGTGAGTGATTGATAAGTTCCAGGACAAGAGAACTTTGTTCTTCTGGTCTGAAGGCAATGTTTCTTCCCTTTCTAATGTTACCAAGGAAACCAAAGGTGGCCTCCTTCTTCAATAACCACTAACCCTACATCCAGCATCACATCCCATCAAAAATTAAGACCAAAAATCACTTGTGAAATGGGCTTTTCAATCTAGCATATTCAGGCTGAAGCAGGATATAGAGGAGATCAGAGACTACAAAATCTGTAATGTCCATTTTAGTCTCTTAAAGCAGGTCAGCATGTTCCTTTGGGCCTGTATCCCTATGTGCAGAATAAATAAATAAATTAATTAATCTTAAAGATGGTTACTTTGTTTCTAATGCCTAGAGCATAAAAGGTCTTTTTTTTTCTGACAACCTATGAAGATGATTTTTTTTCATGTTTTTTTTTTTTGTGGGATTAGAGACCGGGGAGGGATTAGATCTCCATAATAGGCTCATGAACTCAAACTTCTGGTCTTTGTTCAAGTTATCAAAGAAATGAAAAATTTAGACACACAGTAGGGTAAGTTATGAGAATTTGCTAAGGATAGGGTGAAAACAGGAGAGCGGAGAAGAAAAAAAGCAAGAAAGAGGAATTCCTTGGAAGAGGAAAGAAGACCAGGAAGGGCTTTCTCCCACTAGTGGGAGGGAAGACTCACACACCTGGCTCAGGTCCATTTATATGAGCCACAAATGCAACTAGTATGAGTATCATCCTCAAGCTGAGGTGTGTAAGGAGAAACCTAATTGGTTGGTGGGCCCATGAAGTCTGCTCACTCAGGAAGGGCCAGCCACTGGAGCTAAGAGAAATTGAGGAAGGATCGGGAAACTGTTGTGGAGGAGAATTAGGAGGGTTCTGCTCACAGGTCTCTTAGATGAGACTCAATCAGATGTGAGTTCAAGACTCTTAACCTTGCTTTGGGCCAGTTCCTGGCTAACAACCTGTTAGCTAAAGCTGTCTTGTTCCAAATCTATATCCATATGCATAAAGAAACTAGAGTATTATGCCAAACTCAAAAATAGTAAAGCTAAATCATGACCCATAATCGAAATGTCTCCAAAGCCCAAGCTCTTCCAATGGGCCTTCCCTATAGCATAACACCAGGGGTGTGGTGTGGTGTGTGTGTGTGTGTGTGTGTGTGTGTGTGTGTCTGTGTGTGTGTGTGTGTGTTAATATTCTTTTGCCTTACTCTATGCTCAATTCCAAGCCTTTTGGGGCAGAATACAAATGCCCACAACTAAAGCCTCAGTAGTAGAAGGTGTGCTATAGGAAGATTTGCCTGGTTTAGCAAATCAAAACATAGAGCAAGTATTTCATATGTGGCAAAAGGTGTATCTATATGAAAATATTTTATTGTTTTCATCAAAATCAAATCAACTTGATTTTGAGCATTTTCCCTGGCAACATTAGCTCTGGATCTTGGAACTTGGTGAGGGGGATTTTCCATAGTGACTCATTTCTGTCTCACACTCCAGTCCCCATTGAAGGCTGAATTTGAGCCACAAGGAGAAATGCCTATTGCCGAAAATAAGCAAAATAAGCGAGGAAGGAGCAGAAGGAATTGGAGGAAGAGAAGGGGCAGCCCTGCTTGTCACATGATGAGAATTAGGGATGGTACAAGCTGCTCTCCAATTACTTCCTGGCAACTTTGGTTGATTGAAGAGGCAGAATCAGCTTGACTGCTCATTGGTGTCCAGAAGGCTAAGCCCTGTTGTCAGAGCAATTAATGAGTTTATTTTTGTTTCTTTTGTTATTTGAGGTAGGGTTTCACTCTAGCCCAGGCCGACCTGGAATTCACTATGTAGTCTCAGGCTAGCCTTGAACTCACAGCAATCCTCCTACCTCTGCCTTCAGAGTGCTGGGATTAAAGGTGTATGCCATCATGCCAGGAAATTAATGAGTATTTTAAAGCCAAGTACTTATTGTGAGTAAAATAGTTAAATACCCCAAATATGTATACTTCACAAAACAAATATTAGCATGCTAAATTATCAGCTTTGGAAAACAAAGGTAGCATTTAAATTGTCAGGGATGCAGTTCAGGGAAAATTAATTAATAAAGCTATTTATGCTTTGTTTTTATGGTGCATTCCATTCAGGCTGCTAATTTCATTGAGAAACATGTTTTGTGCTGTTCCCCCAGGAAAAATCAAGGTGTCAGCCGGGCATGGTGGCACATGCTTCTAATTTTAGCACTCAGGAGGCAGAGGAAGGAAGATCACTGTGAATTTGAGGCCAGCCTGTAACTAGAGTGAGTTCCAGATCATCCAGTATAGAGTGAGACCCTGCTTCGAAAATAAATAAATAAATAAATAAATAAATAAATAAATAAATAAATAAATAAATAAATAATCAAGCTGTATATATTCTACAACTTTGTAGAAGTTTCCTTCTCAGTTCTGGGGCAAAACACCCAGTGACCAGAAGCAGTTTATGGAAGAGAAGGGTTTCTATCTGCTTACAGTCTCACAGGGAAGCTTTAGCATGGCACAAGCATGAAGCTAGAATACATCACTGTGCCAGCCTCAGGGAGCAAGCAGGAAGAGCAAGCCAACAGCCATACCTAGTAGGGCTGGGTTAATCACCTTAATCCCCTCAAGGCTAGCCTCCAGAGACACACCTCCTCCAGTAAGGCTCCACCACCCACAGGCTTCACAGCTTTTCCAAATTGCTACCTGCTTGGGACCAATTATTCCAAACAGTTGAGTCTTTGGAGGACACCTCATTCAAGCCACCACATGCTATGTGGTACATTCATAATAACACAAGGATTATTCTACTTCTATAACTGTGTCATGGGATCCAGCAGTGTGATAGGAATGCACATGCTTTGATGGCAGGCATGTACACACCATATCTTCACTCCATCCCCTGTATGCCATTTGCTATCTGCTGATCTGTCTGTCTGCCTCTCTATATGACTATGTATCAGATGGTATTGGATACATTCAGGGTGGCATGACCATAGGCTAGTTATCTATGAGGACCAAAATCTTACTCTCAGTCTTCTTTGGTGCAGAGATTTATAATACATAACATATGCATTTGTTGGCATATACCAGGTATTTTATTTCCCAATTCATTTTCTAGAATTTTTGTTTGATTAGTTAACTGAATGTGTGTGTGTGTGTGTGTGTGTGTGTGTGTGTGTGTGTGTGTGTGTAGAATACTTCAAGCACAGAAAGAAATGACCATGCCATGTGTTTCCAGAGTCCCCCTTAATTCTTTCTTGTGGCAACCCCCATGTAAGTCTCTCAGTGGTGTCTAGGGGAATATGGAGGAGATGCAATGGAGAGGATAGGGCAGCAGATTCCACAGATGGAATCTCCACATGGGCCTACAAAGGATCTCTCCTGCTACCAATTGACGCCAAGGAAAATCAGCCTTCTGCTTCGATGGAATGGGTGTTTGTGTCCATGGCATTCTTCTCAACCACACAAGCCCTATCACCCTAGGGCATTGGATCTTGCTTCCTGGTCCTTTATCAGATTCCATCATGAGCAGTTTTTTTTAAGCTATTAAACAGTCCCAATACCAAAGCAGGTCAAATCCATTTTGACCTATTTCTGTCTAAGCATTCTGACCATTTAGAATTATGCCCTCTTCTTATAATTCACCACAATTGTGCTTCTTTTTTCTGTATGTTTTTGTTTTTTAACATGCCACTTTATTCATTAAGGTCCACCATCCTCCCTAGGTTCATGCACTATGTCTGTTACATTATGATGTCATATGGGTGATTTAACTTTCTCCTATCCTATTATTATAACATTAGCTCAGAATATAAAGGAGATGTCTAAATCAAGTCTAAATAAAGATGAGGCTTACAATGGGTACTCCCTTAAACAGCTCAAGGAGAATTTTTTTGAGCTTTGGACCTATGAAATAATTACCTCCTCCCCTATATAACCAGCACACAGGATGGGTGGGTAGAATTGCTGGCATAAAAATTACCATTCAGACAAGAGTGGCAGAGGGAAATAGCAAAAAGGAAACACTCGCTGGTCCATAGTGATTGTGTTGGCCTAAAGAGGAAGAGGTTGAGTTCCTTGGTAAGATCTCAGAAATGAGATCATACGTCTTGCTAAAAGTTAGGAGGTACGGCTGGCACCAAGAGGAGGATTGTCTACAAGGAGACGGTGTTATTGGAAGGATCTTTGAGTGTGTACACAACACACTTCCCTAGGACCTTTTGCATATAGAGTAATTCCATACACTGAAATGGCCTGTATCACATTTCACTATATATGTCCTGGTCATTTCTGCTTACCTAAGGGGCCTAAACCTTACTACTGACACACATGATACCAGGAAAATCTTGGCATCAGATATCTGACAAAGTAATGGTAACCTCTGTATGGCTGCACACATTTGGGAAGACCAGTGTGGGTGAATGTGACTGAGTTATTCACCAATAAAATTGGGTATTAACACGTATTTCATAAGGATTTAGGTAGAATAAAGAAAAGTTATATTTTTGGAAGTAAACTATTATACCCATTCCTACAGACCATAATTTATCTAATTTCATCGTGTTTCAGATGGCATTGTTTAAATTTTTTGTAGAATAAATTGATTTATATAGAATGTGTTGTATAAGTCATGTAACTCTTTTCTTATTCAAAAGCAAATGTATTGGGAACCATGTGGCTATAAACATGCATGATTTACTCTGATTAAAACCCAACATATATTGATATGTCTATTTTGAAATGAGCCATGAACCAGTGATGTGTTATTCATCGTATATTTAGAAGAAGCCTCAGTGATCGTCTGCTTGACCTTGTCCTTTTAGTTGATCACTTCTTTATATGGAAAAAAAACTGGCTACTAAAGTCATAGATTAATAGAATTTCATCTTTGCTTTTAAATTATTAGTACTGTGGCTTTGAGTACATTAATCTCCCTTGGCTTCCTTTTCTTATCTATAAGAACAAGGCTAATAGTACAGCTAGTAGACAGGGCAAATATTACAGCAAGTCTTGGGATTATTGAAAATACTCCTTGCAGCTAACCAGGATCTGATCTCTAATTTATCCCTTCACCCAATCATCTGTGTGGTACTTTATGTCAATTGCCATAGCTTATCCATAGTCTAACATCCTTAGCAAATGCTTTATTGTTCTTTCCAAGTATAACTTAAAATCCATCTTTATAAGCAGTTTACTCTATTTTTCCCCCTTTGCCACTTTTTACATCATGGGGATTATAGTGAGGAATCTTATCTTTTAGTATGTATTTGAATTGCATTGCATTAACATTAAATTTTACCTAGATTTATGTTACAAGTTTGGACTTCATATTGTATAATAGTTTAATAATAGTTATACCTTAGTTTTGCATGTCTACTTTTAAAATACCTTTGAGGTGAGTTCTTCACATTGATATATTTTTTGATGTAGTTTTTCATCAACAAGATCATAGATTATATCACAGGAAAGAGAGAGCTTTCAGATCTGTGAGTCTAAAATATATCTTCTTGTTTCTTATAAATGGAGGCCAAAAATGCTAAAAGGTTTGCCTGTATTTAATCAAATATTGAAGCTAAGCTACCAAAGCCAGACTTTGTCAGCGATCTGCTATTAGACAGTCTTATAGAGACATGTTGAGGCTTTTGTTCTATTTGAAAAAAAAATGATTTATTTTCAAGCAGAGAGAAACAGAGAAAGAGAATGGGTTGTGCCAGGTCTTTTAGCCACTGCAAACAAACTCCAGATGCTTGCACCACTTTGTGCATCTGACTTTAAGTGGGTTCTGGGGTATCAAACTGGGGTCATTACGTTTTGTGGACAAGCCATCTCTCCAGCCCAAGTCTTTTGTTCTTAAATGGAAGAAAGTTCAGCTATTTAGATTTAAATAAAAAGATAGATATGTCAGCCAGCTCTCTATCACTACAGCATATTCCTGTGATAATCACCTTATAAAGTGCAAAGGTTTGCTGTGCCTCACATTTTTAGAGATATTATCTATGATTAGCTGACCTTATTGCTGTGTCCCCATGGCAAGGAAATAGCAAACGAATCTATTCTCCTCATGACTTGGAAGTGAAAATGAAAAGACAAGAGTAAAGGGCCCCACATGTGCCCAAAGACCTACAGACCCCTTACTAGTTCACATATCTTAAATGCTACCCCCCCCCAAGTGCTAATTTCTGGAACCAAGCCTTTATGCCAGGGGCCTTTAAAAGGACATGAGATTCCAAATTGTAGAAATAGTGATACATGGATTCTTTCTTCTGTGATGAGCATGTACAGTGAGCTTTGATACATAATAACAGCTGTGTGAAATCATTCTAATGAGGTACTTCAGCCTGGGGATGGTTAATCTCTGGGCATCAACTTGACAGAATTTAGAATCATCATACAAACACATCTCTTGCCACATCTGTTAGGGATTTTCTTGATTAGATCCACTGAGGTAGGAAGAATCCCTAACTATGGTGGATGCCATTCATGGGCTGTCATAAAAGGGCTGGGGAGATGGCTCCAAGAGTAAGGTGTTGGCTTTGCAAGCATGAGGACCTAAGCCCTCGTACCAGGACCCACATAAGAAAGATGGCCATGTACTTATATGTGCTAGGCAGCAGACAAAGATATTTCTTGGGTGGGCTGGCCACTGAGTCTAGCCTACACTGTGAGGTCCAGGACAATGAGAAATGCAAAATAACGGTAGATAGCCCTTGAGAGGAAAAATACTCAAGGCTTTCCTCTGGCCACCACATGCACAGTACACGAAAGCATGCTTGTGCACATGTGTGGTGCACAAACATATGCACAAAATTACAAAAGAAAAGCCTTAGAAAATGAAACTTCATTGTTATGACCTGGCTGGCATATGGGCAGCAAGAGTGAGCTCCTGTTGCTATTTTCAAGGGTCCACAAACTCATGCTACTGTGCTCATTCTGTCTGTGTCTTAAGAACCAGATCACAGAGAAATAAGGATGTTAAACACTACTGGGTGAAGAGATATTCACACATAACTTTTAGTATGTTAATATTTCCCGCCTCAGTCTCTTAGTACTTTGGCAAGGATAATTTATTTTTTACTCTGAGCTAAACTAAATGATCTAAATAACATTCAAAATTTCTTCATATTGCAAAACAAAATGAAATGAAACTAAAATATGGTTCAGAGTTTATGGCAAATTAGAGGGAACTTGGCTCAGAATTAAGTTTTCCAATCCCTGTTGTGTAGAGAAAATTGTTGCAATCAACATTTATAATTGAGCTCCAACTAAAGGCTTTGTTCAACAATTTGCTTTAAAGTAATTAGAGAAATGTGCATGAAAGCATGGCACGTATAAATCACAGGTATATTCATCTGGATGTATTTTGTATACTTTGTATTTATAGCTTATTTTGTAATGCCAAATTTACTGTGTTGAAACAGACAATTAAAGGTAAAGGGACCAGTATTTTCCTAGGAACAGCCGTGTTCTAGGCAGGGTGCCAGACATCACAAAAACTACCTTAGTTAATATGGTAATATAAACATTGCCACCACTTCCCAAATGAGTAAACTAACCTATTTGAAACTTTGAGCATGAAGGAATAATAAATATATTCTTCACCGCTGAACACACGCAGGTGTAATCAAAATAATTACAATTTATATCCCATTAATATATAGTAAAATCAGAAGTTTGTACCAGAGATAGAATGAGAATCAGAAAATGTATTCATTTTGACATGGATTCAGAGGAATGACTTCCAAAGCCTGAGAACTGAGCTCTGATAGCTCAGAGGTTTTATGGAGAATATGTATGGTAGGCAGTCTGACATCATCTTGAATTCTTTACACTATTGTGGGTTACAAGTGTCTAAGGTTACATGATTTGGGACCAAACAGAAAATTCCTTATCAATCAGTCAGTGATAAGAAAGTACAAATGTAGAACACAAAGCTGTTTGTTCAGGGGTGTTTGTGCCCATCGCTGCACTAACCTGATAATGTACCAGCAAGTGCAGCTGTGCAGCTGCATAGACAGGGAGGAGACTCAGGGTCATGCTGTCCTCCTGATAGAGGACAGTACAGTAGGAATTGTGTTTTAGAGTACTGTCGGTGGCTGGTTTTTTTTTTGTTGTTGTTGTTGTTGTTCAATTTCTTTACCACCCTGGCAGTGTCTTGTTTATGTTATCAAAAGTAATACATGTAATTAATTAATTTTGAGTAAGGCTTATTTTACATATATTTAAATTTTAATTTAATTTTCAAAGATTAATTTATAGATCTGAAGATTGAGTACACATCATGACATCTTTGTACATTACAGAGCAGCCACTTATGGGCGGTTCTTTTTACATTTTAATCTCAAGATTTTGGAAAAGATTAGATCAATAAAATTGAATATGAAGATATATCAAATTTACACTCTCAAAAGTATATCTAAGTGTTCCCTACTGATACTATAATCATATTATATATGCACATATAATGTAGAGATACACATACATATGTATATATTTACATATATAGGTGTATATATACACATATATATATAACCACACACATACATATATATACACCTATAGATAGATATGAAGGGATTTCTAGACAGAAGAATGTCCAAGTTCAAAAACAAGAGGTCCATTGTGGCTGGAACATATTACCAAGGTGTAGCAGTTACCTTCTCATTACTGGGACAAAACACTTAGCCATAAGCAGTTTAAATACAGGAAAGGTTTTATTTTAGGTTAAAGTCTGGAGGAAAAGTTTTGTAATGATGGGGCAAGACAGCAGAGCAGAGAGCAGGCTCTCCCATCTTGTCACATGAGCCGGGAAGAAGCAGCAAGGGTTAATAAGCTACCTAGACCTAGTAAGACTACCCTAATTAACCTCAAGGCCTGCCCCCAGGGACACCTCTTCCAACATGACTCCACCTCCCAAATGTTCTACCTGCTGGATGTGACAATGAGGCTTAATCATGAATGCATGAGAATATAGGGGACATTTTATATTCAAACCTCCATGAGGGAAAGGATTGAAGAATGGAGGACAGAGAAGTTAAAGGAGCTACACCAGGTGGTCTTAAAGAGATCATGATAAGAAATCTGGTTATGAATGAAATGGAGATTTGTATAGGGATTTTTGAAGAGCAGAAAAAATTTAAAAAAGTATTTTATGGCTGCTTTTTGGAGAAAAAAATAATCTCTGAATGGTTGAGAGGGAGAGAAATATGAACAGGTGGGAGGCTATTATAAGAACTAAAGGAGATACAGTGAGTGACCTCACAATAGATTTTGGCTGGTATCAAATAGGTGAAATATATATAGTCAAATTCTCAGTCTATATTTAAGATAGAATTTACTACATTTAACTAAAGATTAGAAACAGAGAGAGAAAAAGAGAGAAAGAGAGAGTGCTACTCTTTACTGAAGTGAAGTCTTTGAAAGGAAGTTTCAGGAACCATGGTTCAGTCAAGAATTCATTTGGGGTCATAATAAGCACAGTACTTTTGAACACCCAGATACAGATGTTTTGGCAAATGGAATGCCAATGTGGTAGTAGGTAAATAGTTTTAGAGCACACGTGGAGATTCCAAAGCTAGAATGGTCTAGCTTTAAGAGATCAATCCTTAGCTGCATGATCTTTAGCATGAATTAAAAGTCTCTTAGCTAACATAGTGCTACCATGTTTCTGACAGAAACAAACAGCAAAGAAAAAAGTAAAATGGTTCTGGGGAAATTAGAAGCATCTGTCTCCTCCACCTTTTTTTTAAAGATCTCCTATTTGTTGCATTGGTTGAGTCTGCAAGTGGAGTTATCCTTGGAACATCAGCAGTGGTGATGGGCCGAGACTTCTCTGAAGGAACCTCTTAAGGATGCTGCTGATGACCACTCTCTACCCTTACTGGCTCCAATTAACAGAACCTGCAGGGAGCCATTGCTGGTAGATAGATCTTTTATTTTGACAAAGATAGTTAGTGACACCAATCTGCCAGCTGAAGGGCTTCCGTTCAGAGCCAGGTGACAGCTAGCCAGGAAAACCAATATTCTTACTTTAATAGATTCCATTCTCATGATCTTTCAGTTGCTATGGAAACCATATTAGAAATTATAGAAAGTATAATTCTATAGTTCTACGCAATGTTTTTTAAATAAATTCAGTGGTTTTATCTGTAGGAAAATTTCCATTGCAAACTGTGGGCATATAGAATATGCATTAAAATAGATAAAACATATGTGTGCAGCTGAATGTTTTTAATAAAGTGAAAACCCATGTAATAACCTTGTCAAAATTTCAAAAAAACATGTTGGCTAGTTAGAAGTGATTGGTTTTCCTAATCATTACCTCAAAACAAGAAAACATAATACATATATTATCATGATTATTATTTTCTTCTATTTAATATTATATCACCTGAATATTATAGACATATACTCTTTGTCTAAATAGATCATAGGTTGATCTATTAATGGGCTTTCAGTTTGGGTCTAGTCTTTTTGGTGGTAGAAATAATGCTACCTTGAACATTGTGGCAACCATCTGTGCATAACCATGTATGTGGTTATTTTGGCCACAAGGTAGTTTATTTTGACATTTTATAAAAAATACCAACTTTTTATTTATTTGCAAGCAGAGAAAGACAGAGAGAGAAAGAGAATTGGACATGCCAGAACCTCTAGCACTGCAAAAAAAAAAAAAAAAACTCCACATGCATGCACCACTTTGTACCAAAATGACTTTATCATTGAGTCATATGTCCAGTCCCCCCTTTATTATTTATTAATGCAAACATTTTTGAAGGTTTTTTTTCCATTTGTATTTCTAGAGCCTTGGCCAATATACACTCTAGTCCAAACTATTTAAGGATATGTTACTGCAGATGGTTGAAAATGTCTTCTTTACTCTGTATGTGGTACCATTTTGTTTGTCTTTACCAAATGAGATTTTTAGCACATTTTTGGGTTACATAACCTAGTCTTCAATAATCTGTCTGAATTTTTAACCCGTTTTCTAATGGATGTTACCATTTTCTTACTGGCTTCTTATAATAGTTCTTTTTTTGTTGTTTTGTTTTCCTAATTTCCTCTGTTTCATTTTAAGGAAGGTCAGCCTAGTTTTGCATGAAACTACCTATGTAGCCCAGGTTGGCCTTGAATTCATGATGCTCTAACCTCATCTTTCCACAGTTTCAAGAACCATGCAACACCACACCCATCTTACCATATCCTTTATATAACATACAGCTTAAATCTAATTCTGTTAGATTAAACAAACCTTTTTTATATTCCAGTGACAGCACCGGTCATTTGTGATTATAGTTTTCCATTTGGACTTTAGAATCACATAATTATTTCTGACATGAAAGAGACAAGGAGTTTGTTTCAGTTTTCTTTGAAATTGCATTCAATCTACAGATGAGTTTGGAAACTAGTCCTAAATCTTTAAATGGTATATTGTCTAATATGTGAGGATGCTCAAGCCTTCTAGATATTCAATTTTTCTCAGTGATATTCCATAGATTTCTGCCTGGAGGTCCTGCACAACCTTGTAAGATTTATCATTGACATTTACTTCTTTGATGCTATTATAAATGATATTGATTTTTCAATTTCACTTTCTGCTTGGTGTCGCTACAGAGAAAGCCAATTGATTTATTTATACTTATATTTATAATTTTTCTGTAGATATTTTATTGTCTATAAAACCTATAAGCTGGCTGAATTTTTGTAGATCTCTAGTTAAATTTAAAAAAAAACCAAAATATTTGATTCTTAGTATATTTCTTATTAGAGAGAAATCTTGTACATAATTAAATGTGATCATAGGTTTCATTGTCTAAGTCAGTCTCAGAGTAGAAACTTTTGGTATTGAACTATTATATTTTTTGCTTAAGGCTGTGTAGTTACATACTATCTCAATAGAAAACTGTCCATTACTACTTTTCAAAGATTTTTTTTTAAAAATAAAAATATATATCAAAAACTTTTAGGATCAATTGATCTGATCTTTTGAGTTTGAGCTTGTATGATGGTTAGGTTTTGTTGTCAAACTTGATCTTTTTAATTATCTTGGGTGGGTCTCTGAGGATGTTTATAGGAAGGCAGCCTCTCAGCAAGGGCCAAGATGTAAAGAAGCTCAAAGAAGCTGGAAGTAAACATCCTTTCCTGTGTGGGCAGTGCAGGAAGAAAATTCTAGAGACTCAGGAAGCCATTAAGTCTGGGATAGGGTTTCAAGATCCTACCCTAAGCCTATATAAAGGAGAAGAAATTCTCTTTGGCCTCTGCCTGTTCCCTGTTCTGTGTGTATGGTGTAGGTGATGGGATTTTCTCTCTGCTTTGACCTGTGAAAGAAGGCCAGCCTCTTTCGTTGTTATGGAACTTCCCCTCAATCTTTAGTTTCAATAAATACTTTCCTCCCCCAAATTGTGCCTGGTTTGAAGATTCATCCCAGAAACATGTAGGTAAATACTGCAGTGTTCCCATTCCTGCTAGAAACTCAACTTGCCTGTGATAGTATGAACTTTTAATATTGCCAGAATTATGTGCATTAATTTGTAAAGATTTTTCCACATACATATTTATGGAAATATATGAAAATGTATACGGAAATGCATATAATTAAAATTTGAGCTTTGTTTTACTCTAAAATTGAGAGATAGTGATTAATTTTTATATCTAAACAGAAAGACAAAAATTTCTCAGTCCCTCAAAAAACAAGCAAGTAATAAAAAAGACATTTAAAAACAAAAAGAATTCAAGTAGCAAACAAATATGGACAAACTTTAAAAATGTGATTGATCTTTTTAATGTATAGACACAAACAAAAAATAACCACCAAAATAATGCATATGTCAGGTTATTAAATTAGACAAGATAAAATTAAAGGAGCATATTCTATGAATAAGATTCTCAGTAGTTAACAATAAATTACTCATTTTATAATATCACATAAAAATCTACAAAGATAAAATATGTGAATGTGCACTTCTGAATACCATAAATTTAGTCAGAAAGAACACTTTTCAATGTAAACCCTATAATGCTTTGCATACTACTTATTGTAACTACTGGAGCAAAGGAATGATAAAGACATTAAAATTTTCCCAAGTTTTGGTAAACAAGGTAATGACCTTGTTTTATTCATATTATCTTCAACATTACAGAAATGTATCTGCTTTATTAAAGTGACCTTATTTTTACTATAAGTAAAAAGCAATCTCAACAAATTTTAAAGGTTTTTATATTTGCATGAAATGTTTTTTAATCAGAGTCCAATAAAATTAAAGATCAGTATCATTAAAAGTAAGTGATTTTGATATATCTGTGGGGGGAGGAGTGGCATGACACAGCATATATATAAAGAATAAAGAATAAACTCAGAGTTTGGTCCTCACCTCCCACACTGTTTGAAGCAAGTTTTCTAGTTTTTCTACAGTGGTCTTCAGCAGGATAGCTGCTTTAGATGCTTAGGTAGTCTCCTATCTCCCCCTCCCTTCTCACCATAGGCATGCTGGGAATACAGCCTCTCATTATCTCATCAGGCTCTTTGTGGGTTCTTAGGGTCCAATATCAGTTCTTCCCACTTGAACAGTAACACCTTTGTCCAGATCCACTGAGCCAACTCTCCAGGCATGATTTAAATACTTTTATAGTTAATTCTTAGATTAACAATGATCAAGGAAATTATGGGACATATTATATAACATATATAGGAAAAAACATGTTCCACATAGAATGCATAGGATGCGATTAACGGCATATTTAGAGGCAAGCCTATTGACCTACCTTACTTCAGGAAAGATGACAGGCTCAATGTCAAATTACCTAACAAAGAGAGAAAACAGGAAAAATAAAATCTTATCATTTGATTTTATAGTAAATTCCTGTGAAATATAATAAGAATAAATAATTTAATTTTTTAATTCTCTTATAAAATTAAAAATAAAAATATTTAAAATTTATTTTGAGTTAATTATAATTTTAAAGCAGAAATCTGACAAAACCAATGCTTATAAGCAAAGAGAAAACTCAGTCACTAAAATATACAAAGGATAATAGTACTTAACTTATTTCGATGATTTCTGTAATATTTTTCTAATATTCACAAATGTATCAGCATAATACCACATTAAGGTGATAAATGGGGAAATTTTCAAGTGTATAGCAAAAAATAATCCAATAAGCAGAATTTATATTCAAGATAAGTAAAATAATATTTTATACTATGAAAGAAGGAAATGTTCTCATTGTCACAGAGTATGTTTAAACATACTGTCATTTATGTTAAATGTGACAAAGCTTCTGAAGGATGTCTTTTTAGCCTGAGTGACATGACAGGGTGCCCATGACTTTCATTCTTGTTGAACAATATGCTGGAAATTCATTGTCAGTGCAGTAAGACAAGAAAAGGAACAGGGAATGCAAAACTTGTCACCACTTGAGGATGAAAATTTTGCACAAAGCATCTAAAAATGATGATAAGAATGGCAAAAATTGAACAGAAGGCCCCTGGGGAGATTGCTCAGTGAATAAAGTGTTTGTTGTACCAGTGATCCTAGGGTCAGATGAGTGTTTGGACAATCCTGAAAGCCCACAGACCAATTATCCTGGTATGCAGCACCAAGCAATAAGAGACTATCTCAAACAGGTTGAAATCTGAGGACCAACTCCTGAGAATGACTTCTGAGCTCCACACACATGCCACGGCACATAAAAGTAGGAAACACACAAAGGAAGAGAAAAACTAACCAAGGAATTGGGTAAGGGCACTAGCATGAAAAGATTAGCTGCATTTTTAATATAATTTTCAAGAAAGTATATTTTTCTAGAAGCAAACAATATAAATAAAATAAATCCATCAAAATATGTCAAGATCTCTGAAGAAAATTATGATCAGTATCTAGATATGGTAAAGAAGAAATACATATATAATACTAATTTAGCAAAAAGTAATTCTTAGCAAACATGATATATTGCTTTGGATATAAATTCTTCTAGTTGATTTGTAGTCAATACAACAAATAGCAGGGTTTGTTTTCAGAGATGAAATGACAGAGTGAATACCTAAGAGGAAGTTAGCATATTCACTCTTCAACAATGTTGTCAGCTTTCTGTCACTGTGACAAAATACCTGAGAAAAGCAACTTAATTATTTGGGGCACGCAGAATGGGGTTTTAGTCTGTTTCCATTGCTTCTGTTTCTGTTGCAAGGTGAGCATCATGGCTGAGAGGGCACAATGAAAACATTCTGGCAGTCATGGAGCACAAAGAATGAGATAGAAATGGGTGAGGACAAGACACAGTTGTCAAGGATATTCTACTAAGGACACATACTGTTTAGTTTCTATTACCTCTGACAATACAGGAAATCATGAACCCATCAATCAATGTATTCTGTTATTGATGAGTTCAGACACCTCATGATCTAATTGGTTCCCCAAGTTGCATTAGGGACACAGAGAGCATCACATGAGTCTTTGTGGGTTCATTCCAGGTCAAAATTATGAAAAGTTATTATAAATCTGGATCAATCAATACAGAAAAATATTTAGTGCATAGTGGACAGACAGGTCAGCGAGACTAAAGGAAGGACACAGATACTTGCTCATGAATTCATGCTGTGGTTGTTTGTGTACTTGGTTCCCAGCTGGTCACAATTAAGGAGGTGGAGTCTTGGTAGAGGAGATGTGTTATTGGAACTGGACCTCAAGGTCTATTAGTCCCCAATTTGCCAGTGTTGATCGGTTGACTCTCTTGCTGTTGTTTTCTACCTGCTGGGGAAGAAGTGATTTAGCTCAAGACTATAAACCAAAATAATAAAAACAAATCCCTCCCATCAGCTGGTTTTAGTCAGATGATATACTCTAGCAATGTGAAGGTAACTACAGCACAAGGGAACGAAAAATCAAAACAATTGAAAATTACAGGTGATCAAGGCTTGACTTTTAAGTAAATGATATTTAAAAAATTGCATGTTTGTATGTAATAACCCCAGGAAATTATAAGAAATAGGAAAATCAAACCTTCAAAATTTTGGGCTGGAGAGATGGCTTAGCGGTTAAGGCACTTGCCTCTAGTGGCTAAGGCCCCTGGTTCAATTCCCCAGTACCCACATACACCAGACCCACAAGGTGGTGGCCCTGGTGCTCGCTCGCTCTCGCTCTCTCTCTCTCTCTCTCTCTCTCTCTCTCTCTCTCTCTCTCTCTATCTCTCTGCTTTAAAATGAATAAATAAAATATTTTTAAAAACCTTCAAAATTTTAAAACATAACTGAGAAATGACATTTTTATGATTTTGTGTTAGGAAATTGTACACTAAATAAGATATTGAAGTTCTATTTGTTCAGCAAGGGCCTAATAAAATTATCTCAATAAAGCCTTCTATCATTGAATAACATCAAAGCATGAAAACACAAATCACAAACAATGATAGGCTATTTATATTATATATAGATATAGATTATGTGATATTTGAGTTCTGTAGGTCAATGCAATAACAGCATAAAATTCTATAGAGAAAGGACATTGGTATAAAAATATAAGTATCCTACAAGTGTATTGACATCTTTCTTATTCAACAAATACAAATATATTCAGAATAAAAAGTTTTCCAATATATTGATATGAATAATAGAGGAGAATACAGTAGATGGGAATCAACTAGTCTGTGGTAGTGTATAACAGAAATGTAAATATTCTCTATTCTAGGCTAGTTTTGGAACAATATGAAATCTCATTCACTGCTGTATCATGCCACTTTCTTGTACATGTTATGAAACTGTTGTATATGTACTTCACAAAGTATAATGTATATAATTTTTCATAATAGCAGCCAAAAATAAAAATAACCCATATTGCTATGATTAAACCAAAATTTATTCAATGATTTTATCAATCAATCTTTCCTGGAATTTTATCCAGCAAGTAAACTAACAGACTCTACACCATGAACAATTATGAATAAATTTCATAGAAAACTAATAAGTGAAATGTAACTGAGTAATCTAAATGTGTTTTCTAAATATAATTATAGGCAGCCATTTTCTATTGATAATTGCATGTGAATATGTAATTGGCTATGGTGTACACAACAAATATCACATATTTTCGCTCATGATGACACAGACTTAACTTTAGGTATGTTTTTTCATGATACATTATAAATATGAAAGTAGAAAGGGGAAATAGGAACAATGGTATGTAATTGGAGATCAAATATAAACAAAGTACCATGAGCTATATCATTAAAAATATCATAATTAAACCCCTTAGTTGTATGCTAATAAAAAGTTATAAGCAGCATCATGTGCATAAAAGAGAAAAGATCACTATGGGGAAGAAATGATATGAGGTGGGAGACGACACTTTCCAATAAATTAAAGGTTGTCAGTGTTAGTTCCTTAAGACAAAGGAGTTGTTTCATACACTTTAAATTTTATGCTTGTTAATTGAATGCTTTCCTTTTTGGTACTTAATAAAAATATAAATTAGTTGAAAAAGAATAGAAATTGGAAGAAACAAGGGAAAACCATTCTGCAAACTCTTGGATAATTCCCATAATTCCTTTTAAATCACTGGGGAAATGTCCTTGAATTATATCCAACCAAAGATAAAAATCTAAATATGCTAATGAACACATCTATGTGTATATCTCATTTTCCTTGAGCTTATGATGACACTGAATTTATCTCTTAGATCAATGTGTGATTTTTCCCATTTCGAAGGAGTGTTCTACCTTAAGATTCAACTGGAACTTTCTACCTTTCCCACACCTCCTAGCATTTTTCTGGTAAATGTTCATTTTTGTTATTATCAGTTCATGAGCTGAGAATGGTTTCCAAGAACCTCTTTCTCTGGATGAACACAAAGCTCTGACAGGTTCCCAAGTACTGTGACTTTCTTTTCAGTTGCAGAGAACAAAATAATTTGATTTTCTTACAGTTATGTCAAAATAGTGGTCGACATAAAATAAATGAATGTTTACTTGAGAAAATGCTTAAAAACAAACAAACAAAAATAAACATGTTATGGGATTAGATTTATAAATAATAAAAATGTTTTAAGAATTTAGTTCTATATGTAACAGAATTTTCAAATTATAAAATTTTGTTCTTCCTTTTTGTCAAAATTGATGTTTCCTATGATTTTAAAGTTGCATAGGATAGTGTCGTGGTCAGCCACACACTGCTGGGATGAACCTCCAAACTAGGCATAGTTATAGTAGGACAGGGTTTATTGAAGCTACAGATCCAGGGGAAGTTCCATAATGGTCAAACAGGCTGACCCCCTTTCACAGTCCAAGCAGAGAGAGACAAGCAATCATCAGCACCACACATAGAACAGCAATCAGACAGGGGGGAAGAGAGAGATTTTCCCCCCTTCTATATAGCCTTAGGGTGGGGTTTTACAAACTTATCCCAGCGTTGTAGACTCCCTGAGTCTCTGGAATTTTTTTCCTGCATTGCCCTCCCAGGAAGGGATGTTCAATTTTAGTTTCATTGAGCCTCCTTACATCTTGCGCCGCACTGAGAGGGCTGCCTTTCTGTGAACATCCTCAGAGACTACTACTGATTACTAAAAAGTCAAGTTGACAACAAAAGCTAACCATCACAGATAGAATGTATGGACTTTTGTTCTGACCAAAAGTTGGAGCGTTTTTATTTTCTTGTCATTTTTATTAGTCAATATTGATTGTGTGTGCTTCCTTTTGACATTTTCATATATATTATTTCATATATATTAATTATACTAAATCCCATATGCCTTCTCTTGTCTCCCATAACCCATTTTCCAATTATCTCTTTTATAGTTTTATCTTTTTTTAAGTCTAGATTTTCAATATGAGAATAATACATAAGTTGCCTAAGTGCCTGATTTATTTCTTTCATTTTATTTTTCATGTGATCATTCACATTAGTTTTGTTTGACTGTGATGATTTGAAGGCAGAATGTTTCTCAGCCCTAACACCCCTCACCTCCACTGGCCTCCAACATGGCCTGTCAATCCAATGGAAGGAGACAGAGAAGATGCTGATTTTCTTTGTTTCCAAGGCACTTGATCATGGGGTTGATATAAGTAGGCAAAGTTAAGAGATTTTTCATAATAGTTCAAGACAATCTGAGAAAATACATGAAAGGCAATTTCACTCTGTAAAAGTTTAGTTTGCAAGTTAATCATACAAAATTAAAACTGTTTATTTTTTTAGTGTTGAAATTAAGTGATAACCAAAGTTCAGACACCAACTCTGTTATTTACTGGCTGGGTGAATGTTATTTCCTTGTCTATAAAATATAGATGGTGTTTGTCCGGCACAGTGGGTTGCTGTGAAGACCAAATGAAATATCACAGATTAAGGACAAGGTGCCTGAATCATGGGAGCACTCCACTGCTGAGTATATATCTCTACAGTCCTGAGAGTTCATATAAGGTGGTGAAGAGGAGTTAGAGTAGCTAGAGACATGGGGCAATTTGAGTAGGAAGTGATTCATGGGTTTGCAAGAGGAAGTAAGAAAAAAAAAGTGATATTTGTTGAAGGTCTTCAAAATGACAGTTACTTGACCAGGCAACTTGATGCCAACCTACCAGCTAATGCTTATAATCAGACCCAGGGAGGTCCTCTCACACTGACTTTACATAGAGGGATGCTAGGCCTTAGTTTATTCTTCAGATGAGTGGAACCTGGTGTCATGTCTGCCTGACTGCAAGGCTACCGAGCTTCTATTGCATAGGTCGGAATCAACGGAGGATTTCTGGATATGCATTTGTTTCCCATGAAATGCCTGTTCATAGTTCTAGGACATCTACTAGGTGGTTTGTTTGGTTTTGTATACACAAACACACACACATTTCTTGAGTGTTTTATGTGGACTCTCCTGTTTGTGCAATACTTCTGTATGTGCATTTGCGTGTCTGTGCGTGTCTGTGCGTGCGTGCGTGTGTGTGTGTGTGTGTGTGTGTGTGTGTGTGTGTGTGTGTGTGTGTGTGTTGTGGTCAGAATATGACCTCATTTGTCTTCCTCAATCACTCTTTGCCTGAGTTTTCTGAGGCAGGGCTTCTCAATTAAACACAGATCTCACCTTTTTGGATCGTCTATTTAAATAGGCATCCTGCCATGTCTCTATTTCATTACAGGAAGGCCACCACACCCACTTGGCATCTACATGGGTAGTAGAGTTCCTTCTACCTCAGTTCCTCATGCCTGTAGTGCAAGAGCTTTGTAGATTGAGCCATTGTCTCAGCTCCTGAAGCATTTTACAATTTTATCTTGAGAATTTTCATACATAAACATTATGTAATTTAATGTCTCGTTCCAGTACTTCTGTCAGCTCTCCTCTGCTAACCCCTTCTTCTTTTATGATGTCTTGTTGCTCTCTTCCATCAACCATGTCAAAATGTTGGTGGACTAAATATTGTGCAGGTCATGTGAAGGCATCAACACCTGCAATGAGTCATAAATGCAGTGTTCACTTCTTTTCTTGAGTACAGTGTCCCAAAGTACCCTTCCCCACCCTCCTATGCTTACATTCTTTCTGTTGCCTAGTTCACCATGTTTCCTGGGTCTTTCAGAGCATGATAGAGATGTCTCAGTTCATGCTAAGAACTGAACCTAATAGTCACGTATTCTCGGTACTTTGATGAATCTTACATTTGTCCATTATCCACCGCCATCTGTGAGTAGAAGCTTTTCTGATCAAAAGTGAGAAGAGCACTAATCTGTGGCATAAATATAATACAAAATATTTAGGTCAATTTGATATGCACAATGTATCAATTTAATTAAACAACAGTAGTATAGTCTATGACTTTCTCAGCTATGGGTTTTGACTTGGTTTTCAATACCAGGCTTTTGTTCCCTCCCATGGACGGGGACAATTAAGAGAATCATGGGATACCCAGTGGATTGGGGACAGGGAGGAGGGAAAAGGAGATACCAACAGAATATTTGCTAATACAATGAATCTAATTTTGGACAATAAAGATATCAATTAAAAAGTAAAAGTAAATAAATAAAAGAGAAATATGGGTTAACCCCATAAGTCATGCCACTATTGAACTGGTTAAGTACCGCTTGTCAGGAAGGTTGGGGGTATAAATACACAGGGTTGTTACTTCTCCAGATGTCGTTACCGCACGGGTCCCTGGCCCCCTGCTAAATGAGCCTGTCTCTCTGGCCAGCAGGAGACCTGGCTCAATTGAGGAAAGGTGGTGGCTTGTCAATCACATGCAGCCAGGAGAAGTGTCAAAGCAGATCTCAAAACTTTATTTTAGCATCCAACCTTATATACAATCTAGGGATGTGTTGCATTGCCTTATCTCTTACACAAAAGTGGCTCAGTAAACAGGAACTCAGCCAGCAGGAGTAAAACCTATTAGCACTTGTAAACAGGATTTAGGGCTGTCAGCCATCCCCCCTGCCTCCTGGGGGGCACAGGTGTGCTGGAACAAAGGCATGAGCTACCATGCTCCGGGTTCTCATCCGGATGCATATTAAAACATAGCTCTCAGATATCCAGCCAGGCTGGGTCTGACATCTCACTCTTTTCTGTTTGCTTGTAAGCAGGAGAGTTTGGCCACACACCCTGGGGCCATGTCATACTTGTCATAATTGTGGGGGAGTTTAGCTCTAAACAGAACCCCTCAGACCCCCAGAACAAGGAGCGAGCCTCCAAAGTGGGCCCCTCATATCCTGAGAGAAAATTATTATTGGGGAGACAATATCTGGACCCTCAATGCCATGAGCTGTATCTCATTGACTTAAAAGCAATTAGCCTAGCCATGGAAACTGTATGAACCAAGATTGAGGAGGCTTTATCCTGTTCTCTGAGCCCCTATTGTTGGTTTAAGTTCTGTTTGTACTTTTTAAGGGAATCTACATTAACTCCTGTATGATTAACAAAAGCATAATACAAAACCACCATATTTTTTAGTCCCCCCTACCTTAAGAAATAATATAACATATAGTATAATATTTTTAGCCCCTAAGGAATAACATAGAACATAGTATAATACTTTCTCACCCCCTAGAAATAACATAAGACATAGTATAATAGTTTTTCATCCCCAAGAAATAACATAACACATTTAGTCCTTGTCTATTTTGGAGGACCACTCCAGACAAAGATTTTAACAGTTGCTTGAAGCGAGTTTTGATTAGACTCTGTTAATGTCCATCTCTGCTCCAGCAATCTCAGGGCAAAGGCCAAGGTAGCTGTTTCTTGTCCTTCTCAGCAGAGTGGGGGCGATGGCCTGCAGGGGCAGGGTGCCATTTAGCTGCAGCAGTGGCTTCTGTCGGTTGTAAAGATGACTGCACTCTGGACCTTTAGAAGACATGGGAGGCAGCTTATATCCTCAAGAGTCCCCACATTCCTGTAAAGAAGCACAAATGTCTTGCTTTGTGGGTATCATCCACAAGCGATTATTCAGGTGGGGCAGGTCTCCCCAATGGGAAAGACACAGCCAAATCCTCTCCCAGGTCCTTGGCAACCTTGTGTGGAGTCTCACTCCTAAATTTATATAATTCCCCCTCTCTTGCTTTCCCAATTGCTGTTGGGAAATGGGGATGAAGAAATCTTTCTCTGGTCTTTTTCCTGCTGAATAGAACACGAAGTTAAGGCAACTGTGGGTATTCCTCAGAGAGGGGAGGGTCCCTATCTAAGGCCCAAGAGAGAGAGAGACACATTAGCCATATTACACATTGCCAGGATTTTGTCCCGTCTCACATTGTGAAGCAGGAGGTAGGGTGACTCCCCCAGATGTGGGGAGTGTTCCATATAGGGTGTCCAGTGGAGAGTGGTTCACTGTTAGGTTGCTGTCCACCATGGAAACTCAGATCCATCCCCAGAATTGTTTACTGAATGGCATCATAGCATCTGATATGGTCTGAGATGGTTCCTGTATGGCTTGCAAAGCATAAGACATATATTAATAGTTATCAAGAGAAATAGATATAGCATTTTATTTTAATAACAGCACAAGTGTTACTATAGACAAAAATAGTTTTGAAGCATTTTCAGCAATAAGTCCAAATATAGAGATCTAACCTGGAAGTCACCAGATCAAGAATAGTCTAGAAAGACAGCATCTATGTAGGAAAACATACCAATTATTCAGGAGGGTTTTGGAAACTCAAAGTGTAGAGGCTGAAATAGTTTTTCTCAGATGTCTGAACTTGTACCCTGGAGTAGGGAATATGTCTTAAAGAATTAGTTTAAATACACAAAATAAGACAATTGTTGAAATAATATCTTAGGTGGAGACTCTGTGATTATCCACAATGAAGCAGAGTCCAGTCCTGTTAAATCAGAACAGCTGAATTCTAATATCAATATAATTTTGAAAAAGAAAACATGTGACAACCAATATAGTTAGCTTAACACTAGGCCTTAATTAACCTGATATATAGTAATGATTCTTATAAACATAAGACAATTATGTTTTATCCATGACAGAAATTATATAAAAGCTTAAGTTCCTTCAACCTATTTACCTAATAGGAGGATAGAAGCCACAATGGCTGAAATTAAACCTTAAGTTGCATAAGTCCAATGATGACCATTTGCCAGCATTAGCATGAACAAATAGAAACCATTTAATCCCACAATGTTTTTAGATGTGAGAACCTTATTTTAGAAAATTAATACCAGTAAGCAACCTTTATCTTAAAAACTTAATTTTTTAATAAATTATATACTGACAAAGAAATATAGTTAGCCTGGGTGAGTACCTTAAGAGTTCTTTTTGTGGTTTAACAAGCAAAAGAACAGTTGTACACTGTTTTATAAAAACTTGGACTAGAGAATCATTTAGTATTTAAAGCTGACTTGTGGCAGTCACTTCTTTTAAAACTTGCTATGACTAGACTTTTTGTAAAACCCCAAAATTATTTTTTTTTAATTAGGAGACTAAGCAAATACCTTTAGCAATCATTATATATAGAAATTTGTACTTGCCAAATGAGTATAACTATTAAAGAGTATCTCTAACCATTGAACAGCCTGACCCTTAACATAGACCTATAAGTAAGACACTTTCTAGGGGCATTCTCCCCCCTCTTTTTTATTTATAAGCAAGCAGAAAACATATAGCACTTATCGAAGACAATGTCTCTAATCATTTAGCAATAGATGAGAAAAGAAACCTTGTTTTTATTTTTTATTTTGACTCAGTTTACCCATATAATCATGGACTCTAGCATCACAAGGAGGACACGAACCTCCTCATTTTATTTCCCTTACATTTGTCAATAAACCAGTTGGCCAGACCAGTTTATGAGGAAGTATTGGAAATATGTCTGTTTCTGGGTCTGTATCCAATGAGCTCTTTTGAATACAGAGTCAGATTGAGCACAATAATATTTTGATTTTTCTATTATTGTTTAGTCCAAGATTGAGAACCAGTACATATAGCCCATCTCCTGACATAAGCACAGCGCTCTGAGCACTGGGTCCTGTGACTTTTACTGTTTTGTGGGTCTGTGGTCTGTGTCTCAGACCTCCAGGCCCGATCTTTTGCCATAAGCACAGCGCCCTCAGTGCGCTGGGTCCTGACTTGACTGATGTGTTACCCATTGGCCAAATGTAGGTCTCACTCACCTAGATTCCGATTGGCACTTGATGAGCAGGGGGCTCCCCTGGAAACTCAGAAGGACAAAATGGACAAGTATAGAACTGGGAGAAGCAGCGAGATTACCAGACTTCAAGTCCCTGTTTGGGCGCCAGATGTTACTTCTCCAGATGTCATTACCGCAGGGTCAGCCATCCCCCCTGCCTCCTGGGGGGCACAGGTGTGCTAGGAACAAAGGCATGAGCTACCATACCTAGGCTGGGTCCGACACAGGGTGGATACAACCACTAAGTGAGATTGTCAATGACTTTTCCTTCCCTGCAGACTACACAGCACTTGGCAGCACGATGACAGCTGGCTCTTAGAGAGGAGGTTTCCAGCTCAGTTCCAGTTTGATTATTTAGTGTCTTGCAACTGTCACTTGTGGTGTCTTCTGCAACAGGTCTTACTCTCTACTAGAAACAGGACTTAATGAGAGATATAATGTGGACATTGCTCTGCTTAAATGCATAGCTTAACTAATTGCTTTTCACAAAATTAAAGTCAATTTCTCTAAATGTATCCACAACACAAACTCAAGGTAGAGTTTAGGTTGCATTTCCTATAATTCATGTTGTGGCTAGTGAACAGGATTCTTTCTTTCAGTGGGATTTTAGCAGAAATTAAGTTTTTCAACTTTTAAAACTCATCTTTGCTGGGGGAGGAGTTGGAGACCTCAGAAATGCAATGGAATCTCATTTGAGCAAAAACTAGATTCTTTATTCTTCTTGGAGCCAAATGCCATACTGGTGACAAGCAGGAGTGTCTTTTTAGCTGAAGCCATCCAGGTACCTCCTCTGTCCAGCTTGGTCCACTGCCATGCATCTGTTCAGGAGAGAGAAAGTTTCCATTGGTTACGAGTGTCAGGAAAAAAGCAAAAATTGCCAGCTTGGGAAGCTTTTATTTTCCAAATATGCTGAACAAAAAAACTTGATTAAAAAACAGCAAAATAGAGTCTTTAAATGTGAGTAAACATAGCTTTACAAGTGTGAAAGTGCTTTTGAAGTTCCAAATGGTAGTTTCAGAATTTTAAATTGGGCCTTCATTAAATGGCTTTTCAGAAACAAAGAGATATTCTTAAACCATGATGTAGTGATTTTTGATACAAGTAAATTTAAAAGCTGGATTTTATATTAAATGTCCAGATGCAAAGAAAAGTGTATTGTTCCATTATTGAGTATACAATAGTATACAAGAGATTCTTCTGGAATATAATGTGATGATTCTTATAAATGAACATGATGCTTCATTGTTTTGGTTGTTTTTACATGAATTAATTCTTCTTTCTGTTCTCATTGGGAGTTGTGGCCAATGTTTGTTATTCCAGCACTCAGAATGCAGAAGCAGAAAGGATGCTTCAGATTCCACATCAACCTGGACTACATAGTGAATTCGAATTTAGTCTGGAGTACAGTGTGAGATCCTATCTCAAAAAACTGAAATAAAAAGGATTTTCTTTTCTAATTTTAAAAGTTAGAATAGATGAGTGGAGCTTCCATGATTCACTGGCTTAACACTTACTGTAAAGAAGCAGAGGATATAGAGTCCTCACAGACCATTGAGGAAGATGTGATGCATCCGCTTTGCACTTACTGTGAAGTGGCACAGAGGTTAGTAGCTCTCACAGGACTGAGGTTGCAAAAGTGGTAGACAAAATGAGACAATTGGATTATTTTTCAATATAATTTTTTCTCACCTAAATAGAACAGCAATATACTTACTGAAGAGTGCCATTAGTACATATGCATATAGCCTCAACTGTTTGTGATTAAGCCTCATGCTCAAACCCCAGGTGGTAGTGCCTATGGGAGGTGGAGCCTTCCTGGAGGTGTGTTATTGGAGGCAGATCTGGAGCTTTATTAGTTCAATCCCATGACTGCTTGTTAGTTAGCTCACTGGTGCTGCCTCAGCCCTGCTACTAATATATGAACCTGGGACATGATTGTCTGCTCTCTTGCCTTCTCTACCATGATAAGACTTATCTTTGAATCTATAAGCTGAAATGTGCAGGTATACCCCATAAACTGATTCTGGTTGGGTGTTTTGCCCCAGTAATGAGAACGTAACTACTAAAGAAAATAGGTTTTGACATTGTTCTGGGCTTCCTTCTTTACAGTCCTCCAGAGGAAGGGCCTCCCATTCAGGAGGAAGGATTTCCTTTGTCAGTTCATCTTGCCTGGAAACGCCCTCACAATCCCAACTAACAGGCATGTTTCTCATTCGATTCTAAACTTATCAAGTTGACAACAAATTTAACCATCATAGTTGACAATATTTTTTTCCTCAGGTGTAATCTCATTTAACATGACAATACTATGAGAATTAATATGCCTTATTTGTTTCAAAATGTAAGATACAATTCCCTTTAAAATGAATATTGTATGGAAGAGTAAAATCTAATCCCAGCCAAATGTTAAAATAATTATTCATAATGGAAATATCATAAATGGCACTCCCACTGGGTGATCCTCTTCTGTCTTTGGCATATCTTGCATCATTTCATCACAATGGCCTCTTGAGTTTCATGTAATTATCACTCATTTTACAAATAAAGAAAAAGAAATCCAGAGAAGCTATATGGAACTTGACTATCATTAGTCACATATTAAAGGGTGGAGCTAAAATTCTAATTATATCTTAAAGCAAAAATTCTTTACTGTTATAGAACCCATGAAGTTATAAACATTTGATGAGTGTCTAATTCTAAAGGAAATTTCTATATTGGATTTTGACTTTGTTTTACCTTCTGAAAATTGGTTCTGCCTATATGGATGAGACCTGAGGTCAGAATCTTGGAGCTCTATAATCACCAAAAATCTAATGAGACAAAATAGCGACTTTATATGTGTTAGCATGTCAGTTACTATAAAGGTTTTAAAAGCATGAATGTTTGCAGAAATATCTAAGAAGATAATGTCTGTTTGGATGGACTGAAAATGAACAAGAAATGTTACATTGTTTCTAACCTTTGCATGTTTTTGGTATGGCAAAGATGGCTGATGATATTCTCAAGAAAATATGCTACATGTATCTCTTTCCATTTTTTAAATTTTCAAACAAATTTTAAATATTTATAGTTATAGCACAAGACACATTCCTCTTTATGATGAGTTCATTATACCACTCTGCCAACAACTACACTCTACAGTATTGATTCTTAGAGCTGAGAATGATTCTTCTTATTTTTCAAGGTGTATCTAAGACGAGAGCTGGAAAGGTATTAGTAAATTCATTGAATTAGTTTGTGTCGTATTTTTATGTGAGCATGTGTCTGTATGGACCTGTCTGTTTTCATCAGGGAGTGTTACTACTAATCCAAACTCCTACATCCACTGAGAGATAGAAAATAAAGCTAGCATGAAGGATGCTTGATGGAAGCTAAAGACAATTCCGAAAAGATCCTGGAATCCTGCCTACTGAATGCCCAGAGGCCTCCTTATTCTCTGAAATGCCAATACTGCTCCTGCAGGAAGGACCTTTCACCTCCATTCCCACCTAGCTCTGAGGGTTCTGTTCTAGAAGAATAATGGGCTGTTTAATGATTCCCTGTAGCTGATAGCCCAGCTTTGGCAGGATGGTGCCCACAGATGAGGTGAAGATTTCTTAAGCATCAGCAGTGAAAGGAACACAGAGGGATAAGGTCACACAGAGCAGCAGATGGCTGAAATTATACATGGAAGTCATACATAATTGTGAAGGCACTTGCCTGGGGTGCAAAAAGTCGCATTGAAGTGATTGGGATACCTAGCTCAATCCTTCTGTTTCTATTCACTACATTTAAAAAATACTATTGATTTCCATTTAGAGGCACTGCCAATAACACCTTACTTACATTAATGTAGACTCTTTATAATAGTTTTTCATTTCCTTTCAGATCTTAGTATAATTATAACATGCTGAGTACATAGATGGATGGATATGCTAATATATAGACAGACATGAGGCACTTTGGAGGCCATTTCTAATACCCACATTCCAATAGTACATATAGTTCTCCTTTTGCATGTGTATATTTGTGCCTTAGTATGTATATGGGACAATGGGAGTACCTATGAAGACTACAGGATGTCATTGCTCTCTCAGTTCTCTATATATTATTAGTATGATTATTAATTACTTGAGGCAAGGATTTTTCACTGAGCCTGGAACCTACTGATTTGACTAGACAAATGAGCCTCAGAGATCTTCCTGTCTTTGCAAGTAATAGGAATACAGAGGTGTGAAACCATTTTCAGAGCATCAGAACCCAGGTCCTCATGCAAACAAGCCTCAGGCATCTTCCTGTCTTCACTTACCCAGAGCTAGGAATACAGAGGTGTGCCACTGTGTTCAGAGCATCAGAACACAGGTCCTCATGCTTGTGTGACAAGCAAGCATTTTACCCACTGGGTAACTTGGGGCATTTATTTTATAACTCATGTATATTGTCAGTTCTTTATAAAAGATGAATTATATTTTAGTATATATTATGTATGCCATTATACACATATGTACACATATGTATATCTAAACATACACTTACTCATACATCACATTTACATATGTTATAAAGATTTCAGACAAATTAGTCATGACTGTAGTTATAGATGTGTTAGCTATTTTTTCTTTTTTTTTTCTTTCTTTTTTTTTTTTTTTTTTTTTTTTTGAGGTAGTGTCTTCCTCTAGCTCAGGCTGACCTGGTATTCACTATGTAGTCTTAGGGTGTCCTCCAGCTCTGACTTCTGCCTCCCAAATGCTGGGATTAAAGGGTGTGCCACCGCAGCAGCCTGGCTCTGTTTTCTTTTCATATGCCCCTCCCACTCAAGCTTTTCACTTTACATCATCAATTATTTTAGCTGTCCTGTCTTTTTCAATAGGGAAAGGACCATTTCTAAAATTCCAAATATGATTTAACAAGTGACACGGTAATCTCAGTTCCTTGTTATTGTACTAAGGACACTCATTGATCATTTAGTGCAGAAGACAGTTGCCTATTTTGCCCTCTGTGAACTAGGAACAACATTTGCAACAAGCAAAGGAGGCAGGATGGGAAAATATTTCACTATACACACAGGAAGTGATGTTTTCCACAGGGATCTAAAGGTAGTGTTTACATGTCTTTGTTGCGTATTCCCAGTTATATTTGTTCCTGTTATGGAAAAACTGCTAAGTGATATTTACAAATATGAAGGATATTGCAGGTATATAAATGAAATTGTATGACAGTATTATTTATATATTATATAGTTGATATAAAAATGCAAAGCATTAAAATAGTATTGATGCATTTTTATAAAATTTTAAACATATTACTTAAAGACATTTAAATTGTGTAATGAAGAACATGAATTACTTCCATGCAAAAACATTTTTACATCACATTTAATATTTGACATGGTCCTTGCAATTCTTGAGAGGTAATATTTTTGTTATTTGATAGTTGATCTCAGTTGGCAAATTGTCAGGATTTATAATCACTATAGAAAGAAATTTCTAGGCATATCTGTGAGGGATTATCTAGATCAGGTTAATTAGGGACATTTTATCCTAAATGTGGGTGATGGCATTCCATGGGCAGGATTCCCAGACTGAACAAGAAGAGAGCTAGCTAAGCATAAGTATTCATCACTCCCTTGCTTCCAAACTGCATGCCCTGGGACCAGTCCCTCCTGCCCCTGCTTCGGGACCTTCCCTGTCATGATAGAATGCATACCCTAGAACTGCAAAATAAATTTTTTTTCTCCTTAAGTTGATTTTGTCTGGCATTGTGTTATAGAGATTTGAAAGATCAAACAATGCAGAAAACTGGTACCTAGAAGTGAGGCGTTTCTGGGATAAACTGGATCATGTGGTTCACGGGGCTTTGTATCTGACTTGCTATGAGACATGTAGAAAAGTGTGTAACTAGGCTAGAAAAATCCAGAGTACTATAAACAGAGCTTAATAAGCCATTCTAGTAGGAGCTTGGAAACCAAGAATGCTGACAGAAATGTGAACAGTGGAGGCCTGGTTCATGCGGTTTCAGAGGGGAAAAAGACTTGTCTTAAGAACTGGGCTATAGGCCATTTTATGAAATTGGGGCAAAGAATCTGGCTACATTCTGCCTGTGTTCTAAGAACTTGAGTGAAATTGATTATAAAGGTAATGGATAATTTTTTGGGCAGAGGAACTATCACAACAGTACAACATTTAGGCTGCGGTATGACTACTGCTCCTGCCCTTATCCAGATGTGCAGTGAGAGAGAACAAAGAGGAGCAGAAAGATATGAAAAAAAAGTGAGGAACTTTAAGGTTCTCCTCACAAAGAGCATGCATGAAAAAGCAGCTGCAATTTAAAGAGAAACTTTGCTCTCCACTGAAGCAATAGTAAAGGTGCCCAAGGACAAGATGTCAGCCATCCAAGGGTGTGACCTGTGAGAATTCAATTTCATCTGAAAGAAGAAAGACTAAGTTGAACAAGTACCCTGACCAAGTCAGCCTTGAAAACTGTTTCTTGATGTTATAGTGACTCACAGGTAAGACATTGTTGGATTCTCAGAAGAGACTCTGCACTTAAACTTTTCATCAGTTTTGGGGCTGTTAAAGACTACAGAGACTTGGAAGTAGAACAAAATGCATTTTAAATTATGAAATAACCATGAAAATATGGGAATATGTGGTGAAAGTTTAAGGCCTGAAATTGATATGAGTGTCAAGTTGACAAGGAGCAGAGATGTAATGGCTAATTTTGTTGTCAACTTGAATCAAACTTCTATACCTGTTTGTGAGGGATTCTCTAGGTTATCTATATAGAGTAGGTTAAATTTTGAGGTGGGAAGACTCATCTTACATGTGGGTGGTGCCATGCCACAGCTGGGGTTCTGGATTGCATAAAAAGAAGAAAGCCAGCTGAGCAGTTTTCATCATGCTGCTCTGAGACAGTTAACTCCTTCAGGAAAGTTCCACAGACCTCTCACCTTGAGTGGGAGGTGTTTCTAGCTAGAGTTCAAACCTTGGTGATAAACCAGCTATCTCTTTGGCTTACCTGGTGGAGGTCTTAAAAAGTCACTGAAACAAAGTCCAGCTTCTTATTCCTACACATGGTGTCATGGTTTGATACAGGTGTCCCCCACAAACAATTGAATGTGTTCTGATAGATTGATCCTCAGCTGATGGCAGTTTGGGTTTTACAACCTCGATGAAGCTGTGTTGTTGGGGGCGAGCTTATGGGGTTATAAGCCAGCTTCCCCTTGCCAGTGTTTGGCACACCTTCCTGTCGCTGTTTGCAGTGCTGTGGCAGAGGTGATGTCCGGCCCTCTGCTCATGCCATCATTTCCCCTGCCTGGATGGAGTCTCCCCTCGAGTCCGTAAGCCAAATAAACCCATTCTTCTACAAGCCACTTTTTTTTGGGTTCTTTCTGGGCAGCAACTAGAAAGCTGACTGCAACAGTTTTGGTACCAGGACGTGGGGTCATCTGTTGCTGCTAGAACCCTGATCTTGTGGCTTTGGTCTTCTGGAAATGATCAGGAGGAATGTGGAAAG
>PVHP010005760.1:0-63814 GCA_004024765.1 Zapus hudsonius
CTCAATGCTGAACGATGGTATTCTGTGGTTTCTTCAGCAACAGGGTTTTGCCTCAGGCCTGGGGAGGGCATTCAAGAGCCTTGACAGAATTCTGTCTTGTTTTTGTAACCTCATGGGTCACTTTGGTCAACAGCTCAGTGAGGGAAGGAACCAGTGGCCGGGACCTGGGGCTGTCAGACTGCTCAATTGTTCACAGACTCAGGCTTTCACCCCTACTACTCATGGCCCCTCTTACCAGTTGACACCCACTACTTACTCTTTAGGTTATAGTATGCTCGCGAGAATTTTATGATTTTGAACCTAGTTTGGTTTGGCCTCATGTTTGAGCCTTTTCCCTCCCCCCTTCCCTTACCCCACTCTTATACCTTCTCTGTTCTTTCTACTAGTCTGGATAGAGAAAACGGTTATCCTGGCTAAGGACAGCATATGAGGGAGAGTATGCGGTGTTCCATTCTCTGTTCTTTTGAGTGTTCGCTTAGTAAGATCTGCTCGAAGTCAGACCATTTATCCCTAAATTTTAATGTGTCATTTTTCCTTTCAGCTGAGTATAATTTATACCACAGTAAATAGTTGTTTTACTCCCAAAACTTCACTAGTTTGTCCATTCTAAATGACAGAAGTTGTGTGATACTATCATAGCACCATGAATTTTCCAGGGCTTCAATGAACATCAGCTTTATTGAACTTATACACTGAATGTATGCATTTTTCCCCAGTGTACCTTGCAGCTGCCCAATTATAGATGAACAAACATTTGTTCATGTACCTTTTGACATTTGTGGATGAATATGATCACAATCATATGTTTGCCATGTGTAAAGATTCGTTGAATGCTTACAAATGCAGGGCAGGTTCAGTTTGGTAGAAAAGCATGTAGTTAACACAGATTTCCTTTAGATAATAACTTTATTTCAAAAATCCATTGGTTACAAAGACAAAAATAAAGATTGGCTTGGGAAGACTGATGAATTAAATCTTGAGAGGCCGTTTCTCTCACTACCCCTCATATTGATATAATTTAGGAGTTTAGGGAAGGGTATGATTTTGTTTAGAAATCCAGCCCACTTCTTGTTAGTTTAGCATTTTTAATTTCTTTCTTCTTTACCAGCTGGCATATTGCACAATATGCAGTTGATTCACATTATTCATGGTGGTTATGGTCAATGAAGTTACCGAAATTGTTCAATTAGTAAATGGTGAACCACTCTGCCAAACCCTTGTCACTGAATTGTTGACAATCAGTACTTCACCCTCATGCTGAGTGTTTCTGATCAAAGACACTTTATTTCTTGTGTATTGTGACCTTATTAACATTGAACTTACTCTATTGTAACTCGCTCCTGAAGAAAAGGTATCTAGCCTGAACATTTTCTCCACAAATGATATCACTAGCATCTTGTGCTGAAGATCACTGGGTAGCAATGTAGCAGTATGCTTGGGAGGCATTTTTAGCACCAAATCATCAACACAAAGCATAAAAATGGGGGGGGTGGCAATGATCAGATCTCAGAAAGATCATTTTAAACACGAGACCGGAAACCAGAAGGTAGCTTATCACCTCATCTGGCCTCTGCTCGATTGTACAGGCTGGACAATGAAATTTTTACACTGCTCTCTGCAAGATTTGGATGATTACAAAAATGCTGGAAGTGTTCATTCTGAGGTAATGAAATTTAGCATGTAAACTGATTAGCAAGTATGGGATGGCTAAATAAAAATGAGTAACTAATAATTCAACCATCAAACATCCAAAGATTATTTTATTACTCAATCAAATTTCGATCATGGCTATATACTCAAGGCATACATTTTTTCCAGTCTACCTTGTAGCTGCTCAATTACAGATGAGAAAACAACATTTGTTCATGTTTGTACATTTCCTTCTACGTTTGCTCATCAATATCATCACAATCATAGGCTCACATGTTCAATCATGTTTATTAACTTTTCACCATTTTATCCACTTGCACTTTATACTAGTATTGAGAAACTCTAACTCTGTACATGTATTTATTGCTATACCCCCCCCAAACTTCTAATTGCACAGCTTCTTTTGTCTGTCTTCTCCATTACTTAATTGTCACTTGGTTTAACACTGTTTTCATCAGAAAGCCTACCTTCCAAAACTGACCAAGGAAACTTCCTCTTACTTGTTCAAATTCCTTTAACTTGGCAGTTAAGTTTTAACAAATTTCTTATAATATATATATGATATATCTTATCATATAATATATATATGATATATATAATATAATAATAACTGTTTTTGCCATTTAATTACTTGAATATCTAACACAATATCTGTCTTACAATAGGAGGCAAAAATTGAACTAACCAAAATACAAAATATAGCTAACTTCAAAAAGGGTAAAGTTTAAATCAGATATGTAGAAAAATATCCTTAAAACTAGAACTTCGATGCATTTAAATGAACCAATATAAAATAAAGCCCCAATTCCATTGATTTATGAGGGAAAAGTTTAATGTGAGCAAGTTCTGATGGTGCAAAGGGCTTAAACTCCTCAGATGATACAAATTGGATGATTCAGCAGCATAAAGCAATTACTTTAAAAGCTAACATCATGCTGGAATATATTAATAGAAGTTGGATTAGTTAATCGTAGCTAATAGCCTTTCTTCCATATTTGGTAATAATCAAGTGTCTCCTGAAGTATTTATGGAAGTTGTAGAGAAATTGGAACCCACTCAAGGAAGAGCAACAGAAATGAAAATAAGACTATTGGAAAGGATGAAAGGGACTTTGGGACTCTAAGGAAGTCAGAGAACTCCAAAGAGAATCATGAATAAAAATTTGTCCTCAAGCTCAGTGCAGCACTTTCTTTGGCACAGGGCTCAATAAAACAGTCTTTATTTAATTAAGGTACTTAAATTGAGGCTCAAAGTATAGCAATCAGTAGCTGTTCATTAGTACACTGGCCAAAACTAGATGAAATAAATTAAAGACCTTGATATACATTATAAGTAATTTAAAAGAGAATCTCCTGATTCTTACAAGTGATTTATGGTTATTGCAACAATGTTCAGTGTTAGTTTGAAGTGTCCAGTATCCAGATATGTTAGAACCACATTGATGACAAACTTGTTTGAGCTGTGTAAGCCTGTCCTGTGTACAGGTGACTAAGTTACTTAGCCTTCTAACTGATTAACCAGAAACATAATGCCCATTGATGTATCACACTATTAGCAGGTCTGATCAAGACATCTGTGCCTACAGTTTTGTTTAATCTATTTAACCTGTGCCCATCAAGACTAACTTCATATTTCTCTTTTGCTCTCAAATACATTTCCCTAAAGTTGAGGAAGGAAAGTGTCTCCACTGAGATCTCTCTTCATTCTTACCTAGACAAAGATTTGAATCAAGACAGAGAAAACTTAATCTGATTCATTATATAGATAGTAATAATAATAATTAGTTTGTAGCATCTACTAAAATCTATACACCAGAATCTAGTATCAGAATGTTATATCTCAGAGATCTCTCATACTCTGTATTCCCCACATTTTCAGAATGCAAAGCTGCTTGCATAATGTCTTTCATCAATGAGCACAAGTGCTTGTTACTTATTCTTAGTCACAGGAAGCAAAAGAAAAAATGCAAATGGAAAAACAGAACCTTTTTAACTCAATACTTTAAAAATCATCATCTATTCTTTCATCTTTTCTTCCATGTTTCCCTTGTTCAAAAAGCATTTATTAAAACTCATTAAAGACAGCTATGCCTCTATAAGTTGCTGGAGCTTAGGTTGAATTTCTCAGGTAACAAAATGTAAAAAAGATATTTTCTTCCAGAAAATATTTTGGGGGTAGTCTCAAGGAAAATATTTGGTGAAAAAATAAAATGAAAGAGACTGAATTAGGTGGGGGAAAAGATGAATTAAAAACAGCAACCAAACCACAGCAGACTTTTTCTGGGTATAATTCTGTGGCTCATGTACTTTCAAAATGCCCCAGATTATGGTAGGATTTCATCACCTTCATACCATCCTCTGGTGTATCAGTCTTGAATGGGCATTCCCACAGTAAAGGTATTTAACTTCATGAGACAAATCACCCCCTCACCTTTGGTCAAGGGCTATATAAAAGACACTCAACTGTGTGGGCCAAGTTGGCATACAGTCATGGACATACATGTACCAGTAACTCTCTTCATGGTAATTATTTGCCAGTAAGAAAAGGAGGAAGCTAGTAACAATTTTACAGTGTAAGGAGAAAAATAATGCAGGGATGGAGTTCTAAGAATAATGGTTGGGCATGGTACAATTTAGTAAGATTCATTGAAAGTGTGACTTTTTCAGCAAAGAATTTAAAGAGATGAGGAGACCTTCTAGGGAAAGATGGTTCTATTATGAAGATAATAGACTCATGAAGAAGCCCCAAAAGACATGGAGGAATTTTTGAAATGTGAAGTTATTTTTTGGGTGCCTGGCCAGAGTGGTTGGACTATAGCCTGCAAAGGACAGAAGGCTGAAAGATAAAATCCAAGAACATAAAAGAAGATAAGATCCCAGATGTTGTCTTGATACGTTATCACACATTAATTACTGACTCTACAAATCATTAATAATTTTGACATTTAATCTGAATGTTAGGAATTTATTTCAGAGTTTTAAGGAGAGAAGGAGAGATGTGGATGAGCTGACAGATGTTAAAGGCTTCTTGCATGTTAAGAACAGACTGTGTGGAAACAAAGGCAAAAATAGGTTGAGTTAAATCCTTGTAATAGGCAAGAGCTGGTGATGATAGGAGGAAGCAAAAAGCGAAATCAACGGAACTTGCTAATCAAGTCTCCCTAATTTATATTTAAGTCATCTACTACATTAAGCAGATCATTTAATTTCCTAGTGTCTTAGTAGCATTTCCATCAAATATGAATACTGTCTGCATTGTGCTGAATGATTGTGAGGATTAAACTGGGAAATGTATGTGATATGCTTGGCGCAGTAAGTGGAATACATACCTGCCTCTCAATGCTAGCTGCTCCCCATCCTTTGCCTTCCACTCTTTTCCAAGGGCTTTACTTAGGTTACTTGATTGAACCTTGAAGTGCCCACGCTGAGATAATAGGGAGCGCTTCAAAGTTTTAAATAAGCAAATACATCCTTCTCATGATGGACAGGAAATTGCATCAGAGGTTCAAGAAAACATCTCTGGACTTAATTCCTACACAGCATACCTTCAAGTGTAGAGGAGTCTCACCTGTTGACTTTTGAATCCTTCCAGAAATTTCATAAGAAATGCAATTTACCCTGATGAATTTTTTAAAAATGTGCTCTCAAAATTTTAAATTTTAAAGGTTTCTTTTAAAGAAGCATATGCTATCCCAGCTGTCTATGTTTAATAAAGTAACCACTGACATAAGGGAATAAAAATAAATGGAATGTAACATTTCAGAGGTTCCTTAGACACGCTGAGGGTTTTGAAATGTGAATGCAGTTGAATCTGGTTAGGAGGCAAACAAGGGAATCATGGGAACATCAAAGTCCCTGCAAGGCTTAGAGGACCCCAATTTTCAAATGCAATAGTATTTGCAACATTCAATAAACAATCCAAAAAAAAATCACAGACTATTAAATAAGAAGTGAGTTGTTTCTGATGATGGCATATTTAATTTTTTTAAATAATAGAAACTTTATGTTTTACTATGAGAGCATTTTCTATTCTGTTCCTCTACTTCAAAACCATCATGTGATCATTCCACAGCATGGTTAGTCATGTCTCCATGGATTCTACTTGTTGATGTTCAGAAATAACAGTGTTACAACCATTTTTACTGTTTTTCCCATGTTGAGCAATGGCCACGGTGGTCACAATTAGCAAAAGAAAAGAAAAAGAAAAATATTCTAAACTTGAAAATAATTATGCTTTGGAATTGAGTCAAGGACTGAAAGATTTTTTTTTCCAAATAACAACTGACATTTCTTCATTTCATGATTTTTTTCAAAATTAATTTTGTTTCAGATACATAATTTTAATCTTCCTTTGCATGAGCTGTATCAATATTAATAGGACTGTTGGAACATCTCTAAAAGCATGTTGTTCCCTCCCCCCACTCCTTCACTGGAGTCTTCCTTCGACCAGGGACAGTCTGAATAAAGAATAGAATGACAGTTATAAAGTTCTACTGAATATCATTTTGAAATCATCTGGAGAGTAGCATGCAGATTCCTTCACAATATGTAAATTTGGATCAGAATGTCTTCTGGGGTGAGATATAGGAATCTTATTTATGTTTCCTTGATGATATTTTTATACGTGGCAATTTGCAACTCATATGTACTATCAAGAGATATATGAAAAAATTATTGTCTTTTTAAATCTTTGCTTTCCTTACATAGAAATTATATGTGATTATATCCACATCATTAAGTCATGTAAAAATATTAAAGATGAAACAAATAAAGCATCCAGTGTTTGGTGCTAATTTTCATCTTGCACTTGCTGGGCTACAGCAAAGGAAAGACACAAGAAAGAGCAAGATAGTTTCAAAAAAAGCTGCTCCAGTCATAGATCATGAAATATAGACCCATTTGTCATTTCTGTGAAGCAAAAATTCGCACAGGGTAAGATAAATGTGTGTTGAACGGTCTGCGTGTTTCAATGAAGTTAGAGAAAAATGTAAAAATGTGTAGTGAGCCTGTATGGATAGTTAGCAGCCTGGAGAGTCTTCATTGCCTCAAATTTCTTCAAATTGAATAGGGGTGTGTGTGTGTGTGTGTGTGTGTGTGTGTGTGTGTGTGTGTGTGTGTGTGTGTATGTACATTTGCATTTTTTGGAATTCTTTGTCACACTAAAAGCATATGAAATCAACTACAAAAGTTGTGAAGCATTATGAAACTGGAGGTCTGATATGTGGCAAGTTATTGAAAGAAAATAAACCGTATCTATACAAAATCCAAAGAGAAACATTCCCCTGTCCCAAAGCAGGGCTTATTTCTGCTTACAGTTTCCGAAGACACAATCTCTAGTGGTGAGAAAAACCCGGTGGCTGGAAGCAAAAAGTGTGAACAGAAAGGGAGGCCAGCCCAGCTATAACACCCACAGCCATCCTCAGGGAGATCTACTTCCTCCAGACAGGTTCCACTTCCAGAAGGTTCCACAACTTCCCAAACAGAGCCACACATGAACCTGGAAGGGACTTTCCAAGTGTGAACCACGAGTTACCAACTTTTTGCACTTTGATGAAATACTTTATTTTCATGAAATGGTTTAAATAGTGGGAGTGTCCATGCTTCCTGCCTTCTGGGGGCTCTGGGTTTTTGAAAGCATCAATGTAAACAATTCTTGCTTAGTCTCCTTGCAAATTGTTCCATTGTGACCTTAATTCAAATCCTGTGGGTTTATTTAATTAATTAATTTATTTATTTTTGAGAAATCATAGGATGCTTCAAAGCAGCCTGTGATGTCTTGTAGGGGAGACGCTACAGTCATGCTTCCTCTTTATCACCCCCACATGCCTTGATGGCTGAAGCCTTGGGTGGTCTGTGGAAAACTAAAAGCCACAGCAGAGAACAAAGGTGATGTTCTGAGGCAGAGGATGGCTATGTTTAGATACACAGACGTCTAGCGTGTAGAGGTGACTAACCGAAGAGATTTATATTATATCAATATTATATAAAGTATATAATTATTATTAATATATTATATATCACATAATATATTAACATTTAATATATTAATTTAAATATTTATATTATAAATATTATATGGAATAAGTAGATTGTGAAAGAAGACAGATTTATTTTAAATTTTATACCAGTTTTCACTCATTTACCTAAGTCTGTGTGGTCTATTTTTCTTAACTACCATCTCTTCCTTTTTTTCAATAAACTATGGAGAGGTATAAGACAAAAGAGGACTTACTATCCTTGTTATCTTTCTCTAGCTGTCTCTCCTCCTCATCCCCACACAAAATAACAGCGGACAACTCGGAAAACTATTGTCAATGTAATACTAATAAGACTTGACATTAAATAACATTGTCAAGGTTTTGAAAACAAATATATGGGAAATAAGCCCGGAAACTAAGGTTTCAGTATAAATGCTCATACCTTCTTCCATAAATAACAAATTCCCAGAAACAATGCTTTTGAAATATCTTTTCTCAAATGTTTTCTTTTTAAGATTTGAAAGACAACATTCATCTCTAAAGTTTCAGGAGATTTTGAGAACATTTTTAAAATCATACTGTGTCTCAGAATTGTAACCTCTTCTCCCCAAGGAGTTAAAAACAGTAGCTATATTCAGGTTTAAATATGAATTCTGTTTTACTCATGGAAGGAGTCTGCATAGCTTTTTGAAAAGATCGCCACCTAGGGGATTGGACAAGAGCCAAACTGCATCTGCAATGCACCACACTTGCTCCTGCTCCTACCAGCAGGTATATAAGGAAACCAGGTACCTTTCTGGTATTCTAGGGAATGAGCTGAGTTCCTCAGGGAAAACCAAGTATTGACAGTGTTAACAAAACGTAGACATTTTCATTTTTCTTCATATCATCACACTTGCATACAGCTTTTGTTTTATAGTAATTTCTTCTTCCATATCTAAATGAAAATTAATAATAGATATTTTTAGAAAATAATCACTCTGTTATTATGAGACTAAAACATATGTTTCGGTCAAATTTTTAATTTAAAAAGAACAAGTAATTTTAATCAGTAGCCTGATAATATAAATTGCTAACATGTAAAAAGAATTTCTGTCAAAAGCCCTAAAAATTAGCAAAGTTGTTTCTTCAGTAAGATCACTTTTATTTCTGGGAATTTTAGATTAGTATTCCAAATCACAGCAAGTAAAGTAGATAATAATTTAGTTGGATGACTTAAAAATATTTTTTTCTATGGTCCTATCTCTGATGCTTTTGGTAAGCATTTTAGAATATCACTGCATTTTTGAAAGTTCACTTAACATGAAATATGATTCACACAATAGTCTTTGCATCTAACACACAGATAAAAGATTTAGAAAGCAAGTAACAAACTTCAGATGAGTTTAAATGGATTATTTGTCAGTTACAGAAATTGAATGTCCTGTTTGAACAAGTTACTAATATTAAAAGTCAACTCTACACCTGAAAATAATTTCACATGAAATCACAGGTTGGGAAGGTAACAGTTATTGGTTAAATAGATGCTCTGGATTGTGAGCTTTGTGTGTCTGCATGTGAATATTCATGAATGAGGTCATGCACACACAATGGCATATGTGTGGAGGTCAGAGGACAATTTTGGGTGTCAGCCTTGACTTCCCTCATGTAAGGAAGGGTCTGTCTGTTGTGGGCTGGGATTACAGAGGCTAACACTGCATTGTCTGGATTTCTGTGAGTTCTGGGATCTGAACTCAGTCATGATTGCACAGCAAGTACTTTATCCACCAAGGTATCTATCCAGCCCCAATTATGAATTTTGAACACATCAAGCAAGACCAAGTACACAAAAGTCTAAGTATTTAGAAATCATTATGGATTATTTTGAAAGTATTTTATATGCTGTTTGCTCATATTTTAGTTATTATTATTGTTATTAATATTATCAGTGATAGGGTTTCCCTCTAGCCCACACTAACTTGGAATTCACTATGTAGTCTCAGGGTGGCCTTGAACTAATGGCAGTCCTGCTACCTTTGCCTCCTCAGTGCTGGGATTAAAAGTGTGCACAACAATGTCTGGCTCTTATGAAATCATTTAGCATACTCTTTAATGATTGTCCATTAGCTCATTATGGTGGTTTGAATATAAAATGTCCCAATAGCTTTATATGGTTTTCATACTTGTTTCACAACTGGTGGCCATTTGGGAGAATCATGGTGCGTTGGGGCTGACCTTGAGATCTATCAGTCCAGCATGCTGGGCATTCAGAGCTGGTTCCCTCTTGCTGATACCTCCAAGCTGATATGTAACCACGTGAGCCATGTTACTGTTTGTGCCATGCTTTCCCCCACAGGATGAAGCTTCCCTTTGAAACTGTAAAGCAAAATAGATGTTTCTTTTTCCTAGAAGCTGCTTCTGCTCTGGTGTCCAAGCAACAAGAGGGTAACTGCTACACTCATCAGTTTTTCCCATGGACACATAGCCATTTCTGGGATGCCCTTTGGTCATATTTCTGATTAGTTTGTGTTCTGGTTAAATGCTTTGTATGTAAATCCTAAATGTATCTCTCCTAAGAAGACTAATGTTTGACACTCAGTAGAAAACCAGAACCCAATAGATAGGAGAATGAATGCACAGATCCTCAAATTAGACCTGTCACTTACTTTAGTTGTATGTTTATGAAATATGTGAACTTCTTACACAAAAGGAAAAGAAACAAAGAAGCAAAAAGAAAAAAAAAGACTAGCTAATATTTAAAAACAAAGTAAATCTAAATTATTTTGATTATCTCTCTAGGGATTCTTGATACATTAAACTTTTCCATAGATAGTCAAGACAGTAGTAAACCAAAGGTAATGTCACACACACACACACACACACACACACACACACACAAACACACGTTTAGCAATCAGTAGTAAATTTGATTATGGAATGGAAAATATTAGATGAATTAGGGTAAGTAAACTTGACAATTACATTACTGTCTAGAAAAATGTTTAGGTCACATGGTCATTGTCACAGTCAGCCACACACCACTGGGATGAATCTTCAAACCAGGCACAATTTGGGGGAGAAAGGTATTTATTTGTAGCTATAGATACAGGGGAAGTTCCAGAATGCAAGAGGCTGCTCCCCTTTCACAGATCCAAGCAGAGAGAGAAACCTATCACCAACACCATACACACAGAACAGCAAACAGGTGGGGGGGGGGAGGGTCGGCCAAAGAGAATTTATTCTGCTTTATATAGGCTTAGGGTGGGGTCTTATAACCCTTTCCCAGACTTAATGGCTTCCTGAGTCTCTGGAAATTCCTTCCTGCATTGCCCACACAGGAAAGGATGTTTACTTCTACATCCTTTGAGCTTCTCTACATCCTGCCCCCTACTGAGAGGCTGCCTTCCTGTGAACATCCTCAGAGACCCACCGAAGATTACTTGAAAGGTCAAGTTGACATCAAAACATAACCATCACAGTCATTCACCTGTAACAGTACTAAACTATTCTAAATTTAATAAACATTAGTTATCTTCAACATGCCAGATACATGCCAATATATTGCAACTCTAAACCTTACTGTTCAATATTTATTGCAATCAAGTAATAATATTATATCTTAAATGCTGAAAACTTCTGCATTCTGAAGCATCCTTGGCCTAAGGATCTTCATAAATCTTATTGTATGTTGTCTACACCAGCCATCTTACAGGACCTAGCATTATCACCTTTAAATCCCTAGCAAATTTTATCTGGTTCCCTCACAGATCTCCGTGATGGGTATAGTTGGCCATCCCCACTCTCCACGTGTCTCTGCCCCTCTTTCCTGTCTTATCTGAAACACCTTACTGTCCCATTCTTTCCTTGTCATGCCCTCTTGCCCAGTACCTCTTTTAGGTAAGGATTTGATGCAGAAACTCAAGCTCTCCCTTTCCCTAGCTCCCCCCTCCCTGCTTCTTCTCTGATTAAGGACCCAGCTCTCCCCCTCCCTGCCTCCAAGGTGCACCCATCTGTCTGGGATATGTCTTCTCCTGTCATAGCCTCTCACTATACCCCTATTCAAATCATACTTAATGACCCCACTACTTTTCCCTGCTGCCTCCAGTATCCCATCTCCCTCAAACATCACCAAGGACTGAAGCCCATTATTTCTCGCCTCCTCCAAGCAGGTCTTCTGCTCCCTACCAACTTCCCTTGCAACACATCTATTTTGCCTGTAATAAAACCTGATGTGTCCTACCACCTAGTTCAGGACCTGCACCTCATTAATGTAGCTGTCCTACCAATCCACCTGGTTGGTCCTTAACCCCTACACTCTCCTCTCCTGTATCCCTCCCTGTACTACTCATTTTTCTGTCCTTGACCTCAAGGATGCCTTCTCTATTCCCCTCCACCCAGACTCTTATGACTTCTTTGCTTCTACTTGGGAGGACCCTGACTCCCACACTGTCTCCCAACTAAACTGGGCCACACTTTCTCAAGGCTTTCAAGACAGCCCCCATTTCTTTAGACAAGTCCTTTCTGCTGACCTTCTGACCCTTGATCGATACCCAGCACCATCCTGCAATACATAGTGACCTCCTACTCTGTTCTCCCTCTCTTTCGAAGCAACACACTAACATTCTCCTCTACCTCCTTAGATCCAAGGGATATGGAGTCTCCCCAACTAAGGCCCAGCTCTCCCTCTCTTGAGTCTAATACTTGGGTTTTATTATTAGACCTACCTTTCATCATTTAACACTTGACAGCAAACAACAACTCTGCTCCCTTTCACCTCTGATCACTAAGGAGGAAATTCTTTCCTAGGCTTCACAGGATTCCTCAGAACTTGGGTCTCCAAATTTGCACTTCTAGCAAGACCCCTTCATGACATAGCCAAGGGGGACTCCTATAAACCCTTAGATCCTAAGTCTGTGTCTGATGCTGCCTTTCTCCCACTGTGTGATGCCCTCCTGGACGCACCTGCTCGGAGTCTTCCCATTCTCCAACAGGCCTTCCTCATCTACACTACTGAAAAGGGGGGGGGAGAGTCTTGGGATAAACGAAGGGTCCCACCTTCAAACTTTTGACTTACATTTCTAAACCACAGGAAACCTCTATTTGGGATTGGCAACCCTGCTTGGTGCTCATGCTTTAGCTGAAATTCTGGCCCAGGAGGCCCAAAAACTCACTTTTGGGCAAAAGCTTATGTCCTTTCCTCAGAGAGGCTCAGGGATCGCCTCTCCAACTCCGACTGACCCCCTATAATATTCAACTCTTCCACGTCACTTTCCTCCTCCACATCCCTGATATCACACTGGACTCCTGCCCCCACTTAACCCAGCCTCCCTTCTACCCCTCCCTAAACAGCTAACACACTCCTGTCTTGACACCCTTGAGGAACTTACATTCTCCAACCACAGAATTTCTCTACATTCTCTTTCTAAGCCTGATCACACATGGTACATAGATGGGAGATCATATATTAACCTGCAGGGATCTAGGGTAGCAGGATATGCCACTGTCTCAGAAGATAAGGTGGTAAAGGCTGGACCTCTGCCCTAATGGAGCACATCCCAAAAGGCAGAACTCATAGCTCGCACCCGAGCTTTGACCCTACCTAGCCCAGAGAAAACAATTAATATATACACGGATTCTAAGTATGCCTTTCACATCCTACATCACCATGCTGCATCTGGAAGGAGAGAGGCTTCCTTCGAACAAAGGGTACCCCAATCACCAATGGCCCTCTTATCCTTAAGCTATTAGAGGCCTCCTACCCCTCCCCTCCTAGGCAGCTCTCATTCACTGCCAGGGACATCAGCCCCTGGCCTCACCTGTCACTTGGGGAAACTCATTTGCAGGCAGAATTGCCAGAGAAGTTAGCTTTCAGAATACAAAGGCTTCTTCAGCTTTCTTCATTGCCCCAACTTCTTTTACTCCTTCTTAACCCCAGATCAACATCGGGATCTTGGGAAGCAAGGTGCTGTCCTGGGATCACATGGTTGGCTACTCCTGGAGGACCTTTACTGCCTACCTGATTCCCACGCTTCCATCATAGTCACCCATATACACGACCTTTTCCATGTTGGGGGCCACCCCTGCAGAGATTCCTAACTCCACTCCTCTTCCATCCCCATCTCTCCTCGCTCATCTCTGCTGTGACTCAGTTCTGCTCCATTTGTGCTAAAGCTTCTTCACAGGGCTGTACTTGGGCCCCTCCTTCCTTCAAACCTCACCAATATTGGGCCCCCTCCCAGGAGTTGACTGGCAGACTGATTTCACTCACAAGTCCCCTTATAAAAAGACCAGATACCACCTTACCACAGTGAACACCTTCTCCTGTGGGGTCGAGGCATGTGCAATCACTGGAGAGACTGCAAACATTGTTGCTTCCCATATTCTTGAATCCATCCTACCCCACTTTGGTCTCCCACTCACCATACAGACAGTGGAGCAGCCTTTATTTCTAAAGTGACCCAGGAGGTATCCTCAGCTCTGGGAGTTGACTGGAGGCTCCACATTCCATACTGAACCCAGTCCTCAAGCAAGGTATAAAGGGCAAACACTATTCTTAAAACTCACCTGTCAAAGCTAACCTCCAAACTGCACTTACCTTGGACACGCCTCCTCCCACTGGCCCTAAGGAGAATCAGATCAACACCTTGAGCCCCCTCTTTCCTCAGCCCTTTTGAACTTCTGTATTGATGTCCTTGCTTGCTGAGTAATCTTCCCCCACTATCAGACACCCTTCACAACTACCTGCCTACATTCACCCTCCTCAGAAACCTCCTCCAAGAGCATGCAGACCGCCTCCGGTCCCAACCATCAGAGGAGCCAGTTACTCTCTCTCAATCCCGGAGACCAGGTATATCTTAAACAACCTTGCCCACAGGGCCTAAACCAGCTCTGAACCAGACCCCACCTGGTAATCCTCACCATTCCTACGGCTGCAAAGCTCCAGGGAATTGCCAACTGGATCCATAACTGGATCACGACTAAGAAGAGTCAAGATATCTGTTGGTTCCTCCTCTTTGGGGGGGATAAGTACACCTCTACTTCTACTGGGACCATCTGGGGGTGCTCCTTTCATTATCGCCTCTGTGCCAGTTCCACTTCTACAGTTCTGTCAGACCAAATGGTGCCCAGTCACCCCAGCTTGAGTCTCACGAATCTCTCACATTCTTCACCATCCAAGACCCATGGGACCAGAAGTGGGCGGGTGAAATGGAGGCTGCGGCCACCCAATACTTCATTAAGCACTGCTGAGGGGTAATATAAGGATCTTCAGATCCATCCAATCTGCCCCTAAAACCATCCAAAATGCCCACTTGCAGACTGTCATAGATATCAAACAAGCTCACAAGCAGCTCCAAACTAATCCAAGGGAGCTCTCTCTCTCTCTCTCTCTCTCTCTCTCTCTCTCTCTCTCTCTCTCTCTCTCTCTCTCTCTCTCTCTCTCTCTTCTCCAATCCATTGGTATCTATTCTTAATTCCTCTCTCTCCCTCTTGAATCAGGTTAATATTATCAATCACACTGCTAGTTTCCTGTGCGCTTCACTCAAGTGACCACTTATAGCTGCAGTCCCATTATTTATCTTTACACCTACTGCGGACATGTCCTGTCTAACAAACCCTCTCTCCAGGATTGCAACTCCTCTGTCTCCCTCCAGCCACCTTGATTGCTGGCATAAATACATTTCCCAATGTGGGGCAGGTGCCTTTAAAAACAATTCCAACACAGAAAAACACAAGCTACCTAACAGAATTTACTTTTGTTGTGATTCTATTTTGTAGAGCTGCATCTCTCCAAATACCCATTCAGGTCCCTGGGTCCCAGTTACTTTGCTGCCAAGTCTGACTCTTTATACTGAAGAAGAACTGATCGTGTGATGCCAAATTTTGGGGTCCCCCAAGACCACTCAGGAGTTGAAACAATGAAATCACATTAGGGTCTTTATTGCAGGCTCACCAACACAGCAGATCAGGAAGAAGAGCCCTGAGCTCAGAATTAGCAGGGTTTTTATAGGTATTTAAGCAGAGGTAAAGGATTTCCAACTTGGCAGTTACATGATTGGTTGACATTTAAAAATTGCTTAGCAAGTACATAAAGAATATATTTTGTCTATATGTTTTGAATTGATACCACAACATCCTGACCTCACACAGTGCTGTGTAAGCTAAAGTAATGGGTACAAGGGCAAAACTGAGTACTTCGCAATCGTGTAGTTTGAAAGTCTCCAAACAACATACATGAGTCAAAATAACTTTTCAGGACACAAGCAATTTCCCAAAACATGCGTATCAATTATCTGCACTTGGGTTGCCCTGCTCATTGCCCAGGGCGACACTCTAACCTCGTATAAACTATTCTCTGTCTTATCGTCAAGGACTCCTTTCAGCAAGGTTTATTTGAAAATGGCTCTGCTTATGCTAAGACCATGTTATGCTTTAGTGGAGTCTCATTCTCACAATCACCCTTCTCCCACAGCAAAGCCCTGGCTCCTAAAGAGCTGTTCACTGGAACATCATGGTACTTCATAGCCTTCATAGCTGCCACCGGGCTGGCTGTAGGGGGCTTAGGCCATAGCCTACTCTCCTATGAAAAGCTCTCTACAGAGCTTGGTGGTCCAAGGCTCCACAGAGACCTACCGTTAGCGCAAGAACAGCTCACCTTTTTAGCTTCTGTTCTACAGAATCCACTGGCTTTGGATCTGTTAAGAGCTGACAAGTGTGGAACTTGTCTTTTTCTAAATGAACAGTGCTGTTACTATGTAAATCAGTCAGGTAAAGGGGAGCTTGAAATAAAAAATAAAAACCCTCAAAGACCTAGCTAACCAGCTTCAGGTAAATACATTCCCCTCTTTGAGCCCTTGGAATGCTCTGGGGTCTATATGGCCTTGGCTCTCACCACTACTGGAACCTCTCTTTAACAGGGATAAGTTTGATATTCCTCCTGGCCCCTTGTTTTCTGAAATATGTCCAAAACCCGGTACATCACCTTACTCACAAAAGATTTAATCAACTATTAATGACCCTGACTCCATCCCCAATCCTGAACCTCGCCTCCCCTTATAAACTCAAATCTGACCATTCCTGGTGGCTGTTTCTCCTCCTTGGTGAAATAGCTGGGAAGCTCGTGTTTTCTCTGAATAAAGCCCTTTCTTCCTTTCAGAATGGTCTCCTGGTGGTCTTGGTCACTCTCAAACCTTACAGTTCCGTTCTCTAAAACCGTTTGCTAAACTGAGTCAGCTAGCCCAAGGCAGTCTGTTCCTTTGGAGTCAACTGTCATCTCTCAGTAAGCATGTCATCTGCTAGATAATTTCTAAAGTTTTAAAAGCTTGTTTTAATCTAAATAAACAACAAGAATCAAGGGGAGATATTTTAGAACATACCATTGACTTGAAGTTATTTGAAGAAATGGTTTAAGGTCTGAAAAATTTAAATCTCTGTTCTTTGCTTGTCTTTATAGTGGGGTCTGATTGGTAACCTTAATTAATGCTCTATGAGAATTACTCCTAGCCAAGCTTTATTTTTTAAAGAGGGGTGAAGACTTTATTGTAACAGGAGAAGAAAAAAAGGAGAGAGAGAGAGAGAGAAAGAGAGAGACAGAAACTTGATAGATAGAGTGGGAGTGAAGAGGAGGGTGTGAGCACCAGAGAGCCAGGAAGAGAGAAGGGGAGATAGAAAGAGTAAAAGAAAAAGGGATAGTGAGATAAAGAGGGGGTACACACATTTACAGCAGAAAAGGGAGAGAGAGTGAGAAAAGGAGAGAGAAATCAAGAGAGTGAGAGATCCTAGGTCAATTCATATTTACTTCCACACTGAATATATGTATATTTAGAATTTTGATTCTTCCCACTCTGTAATTTCCAACTCAATCCATATCCCCAAGTTAGCTGTTTTCACACTTTGGTTCTTCTTGATACCTATCCTTTTTCTCCTAACCTCCCTGTAATGGATATTACTTTTATTTTATGCTATATTTAATTTTTTAAACTATGCATATGACAGCTCTTGGACTCCACTGCTACTGGTAGCCAGCAATTTTCCATTTCTATCCATTTGCATTAGTGACAGCAACTCCAATTTAGAAAATTAAGAATTCTGCAATGAGAGTGATCGCTTTCTCTGTTAACCTTTGAAGAAAATCAAACAGGGCCAGAAAACTGCTGTCCTGATGCACTGGGACAATTTTGTACTCCGCTTCACCCGTTAAAACAAGTCATCCTATAAATAATTTATCAAGAAACTTTTGGACTTCAATTATAGAGACTCAGCATTTTCCAAAGATGGGATTACAATATGCAATATGACTAAAATTTTGGCTTTAGATGTTGATTCAAAAAAAAATGTGCCCTTGAATAATCAGAAGTGAATGTAACAGTTCCACTTCAGAGTGGAGTTACTAATATAAGCCAACAGACTATGGCTATCAGCCCTGGGGCCTTTGTTCAAGTTACTCAGGAGTTCTTAAGCTTGCAATTTTCACTGGTAAAGAATCTGTGGCTGTGGTCTAGGAATGTAGCTCTATTGGTAGAGTGTTTGCCTAGCATGTACACATCCCTGAGTTTGATCTCCAGCACCACAGATACTGATACTGGTCATATACGCCTATCATACGGGCACTGGGGAGGTGAAGGAAGAAGGATCAGGAGCTCAACCCAAGGTCATTCTCAGCTACATAGTGAGTTTGAGCTGGTGCCACTAGTATAAAACTTGGCACCAGCTAAGTGTTTGGTAAATGTAAGCACAGAATATAATAATGTTATTTCCAGATGACTTTCCAAGGAGGTGCGTTGATATGAACATTTTTAAGATTGATCATTCACAGGGTGGTTCTGGATCCCAGCAATCACCAAAACAGTGAAGCCAAGAACTACTCATTTGTGTTGAGTTCTTGTGAAGAGCTTTCCATCAACAAAGATCTCACAGGAAATGTTAGAGTGTGGGTGGTTGGCTCTCTTCTTACTCTCCCATCCGTCTTCCCTATTCAGCAATTAAAACTACCTAATCACCACTCATTTTATATTTTTAATTTGAATCTTGATTGTTTTGTTGGCATACAGAAATATAGATATCACGCTGAGGATGGTAGCACACACCTTTAATCCCAGCACCCGGGAGGCCGAGATAGGTAGATCACTGTGAGTTCAAGCCCACCTTGAGATTACTACAGAGTGAATTCCAGGTTAGCCTGGGCCAGAGCAAGACCCTACCTCAAAAACAAACAAACAAAAAAAATATAGATATATAATTTATTCTGTCTTTCAAAATCCATTTGATTCTCCTTTTTTTCACATTTTTGACATTATTGAGAGCTTATTCTTTTCAGGACTCTAATGAGAAAATCTATTTTTTGCGTGATAAACTTTCCTAGGAAGAAGAAAATCCTAGACAAATATAATTTAAAGAACAAGATAATGAATGGCTAGAGAGGTGGTTCAACGGATAGTGTACATAAGCCTGAGAACGTGTTTGGATCCATAGGACTCATTTAAACTCCAGGAGGGGTAAGTGGCCTTCCTACAATCCCAGGTGTAGTGAAACAGAAGTGGTCAAGCTTGCTAGCTAGACCAGGTGAATGGGTGAGCTCTGAGGCCTCAGTAGAGAGTGATTGAGGCAGGCAGCCAAAGTCTCTGGTTTCTAAACACACACACACACACACACACACACACACACACACACACACACACACGTGAACACATGCACCTACATGCACAACCACACATGCACACAAGATAGGAAAAGGTTAGAGAAAGTGTGCCTAAAGTGAGTTCTTATCGAAGACAACAGTAGAGGTGTCTAACCTTTCTAGAGGTCTCTAGTGCTTCTAAGAAATGCACAACAGAGTTGTTGATACAGAAACTGGCTCTGCGGATAAGGCAGAGCCCATCCTTAGTATGGATGTGTTCTTGCATTACAGTGGCTAAGCAGCCATAAGTAGGTCTGGAATAAAATAGTAATTATCCTCTGGATGCCAGACTAGAAAACAAGAAGATTCATTTCTTTCCCCAATAAGTTGTTGCTCTAATGACTGTGACCATCCATCAATTAAATGATACTGATCATCTTCTAGCTCTCCAAAGTAGGCCAAGAACACAACTCTGCTTTTTATTTCTCAGGATTAAAGTATTAAACACGTTTTTTTTTTTACTTTAGCAATTTGGTTTTAAAATGTAAGCCTATAAATCACAAATTTGCTTATTGTTTTGACTGTAACTATTAAAAGAAAATTAATACACTGTCAGTGCAGAGCTCTGATGTTAATTAGTGGTATCCCTGTCAAGAGGTACTCAAAACGGATTTATTGAAGAAATTTTTTAAGACAAAATGAAATTAACTACATAAAGCTTTAATAATTGCATGGAAACAGTAATCCCCTGAAATCTAAGGACCTGGATGGGCCTAGCTCACGGCCACACGCATACACAGTAAGTTGTACAGCAACACTTTTAAATAACTATCTTACCATAGTGCTTTTTTCCTACATCATCACAATACTTTTTAAATTTCAGTAACATACCATATGTCCCAAATAGACATCTGCAAATAACACAGGACCACTGTGACTTTTAGTTCATATTTACTTTGGCCACTAGGTGGCAGGGGTCTGTTAATTTTTATATAAAGCAGTAGGAGAGCAAATTAGTAAATGACAGGAAGGAGGCTTTTAAAATAGACATTTCCATTTAAATATTTGTACAGAAAATAGTCCAAAATTTACATAACCTTAACAAAGGTTAAAAATAAACATTCTGTTTTCCTTTTGTTACAAATGAACACCGACTTTGGTTTAGAATCCTTGATAATGGAACAGAGAACATATCCATTAAGACTTGACCTCAGTTTAATATCCCATGGTATAATCTCCAAGGTCAAGGAAATTCTCTTATCAATTAGAAGTAAACAAAAGATAAAAACTTCACTTTTGGCTAGAGAAGCTTCTCTTTTTCAGATGGCGGTGACCACTGGGATAACTCAAAAGACACCATCGTGCTGAGAAGAAATGACAGTGGAGTGTTCAGCACTGGGACATCTCTCTCACACTTCTAGAGGCTCAGGCAGTGCCTGATGATACCTAATGGGAGGAAAAGATGATGACACCGAAACAAAATAGAGACTAATTGAGAGGGGGAAGAGATATGAGTAGTGGTGAGGAGGCAATCATAATGGTTTATTGTCTATAATTTTGGAAGATATCAATAAAGTTTTTTTTTTAAATGTAAAAATTATACATGAAAGCATCAGAATCCTTACTTTGGTAGAAATATATACTGGCATTCAATCAGATAATTAAAGGAATTTTGTGAAAAATGGTAATTTAATACAGGTTAAAAGCTTTAAAGTTAGAACCAAAAGTGGCATGAAATATCTAAATATGCTCATAGGAGAAAATAATGATATATAACATAATTATTAATCATAAATATTTGAAATGCCATGTGAACACATCAGGTAATATAACAGGTATACCTGCCAAATTATGTCTGTTCAAAACATTTAAAAAGAAATATAGAGCTCCAGAGTTATCTGATAATTCTCTTCATCTCTCTGCTCTTCCTCCTCCATCCCCTCTTCTTCCAACACCTCCTCTACTTCCTGGACCTCGGGTCCCTCCCATGATGGCTCTCTCCCTACTTGTCCTCCTCCTCTTCTTCCTCCTCCTCCTCGCTCTCTTCCTGCTTTTCATCATAGATCGGGTCACCGGCGCGTCGTCCTCGTCCTCGTCGCCGCCTCGCGGGCTGTCTGGCTGCCCGGTCGGCGAGGATGGAGACGGATTCCGCTCGGTGGGCGCGGGGCTCAGCGCCAGCACGGGATCCTGGATGTAGCCTTACAGCTCCCACTGCTCCTCCAGGCCGCTGGGGGGCGCGGCGGCGCGGGGGGCGGTGCCGTCGGGGCCGAGCTGCGCGCGCAGCGTCTCCTGCTGGCGCTTCCGCTTCTCCTGTTGCCGCAGTTCCTTCATATCATCACACTTGCATACAGCTTTTGTTTTATAGTAATTTCTTCTTCCATATCTAAATGAAAATTAATAATAGATATTTTTAGAAAATAATCACTCTGTTATTATGAGTCTAAAACATATGTTTCGGTCAAATTTTTAATTTAAAAAGAACAAGTAATTTTAATCAGTATCCTGATAATATAAATTGCTAACATGTAAAAAGAATTTCTGTCAAAAGCCCTAAAAATTAGCAAAGTTGTTTCTTCAGTAAGATCACTTTTGTTTCTGGGAATTTTAGATTAGTATTCCAAATCACAGCAAGTAAAGTAGAAAATAATTTAGTTGGATGACTTAAAAATATTTTTTTCTATGGTCCTATCTCTGATGCTTTTGGTAAGCATTTTAGAATATCACTGCATTTTTGAAAGTTCACTTAACATGAAATATGATTCACACAATAGTCTTTGCATCTAACACACAGATAAAAGTTTTAGAAAGCAAGTAACAAACTTCAGATGAGTTTAAATGGATTATTTGTCAGTTACAGAAATTGAATGTCCTGTTTGAACAAGTTACTAATATTAAAAGTCAACTCTACACCTGAAAATAATTTCACATGAAATCTCAGGTTGGGAAGGTAACAGTTATTGGTTAAATAGGTGCTCTGGATTGTGAGCTTTGTGGTGTGTGTGAATTTGTGTGTCTGCATGTGAATATTCATAAATGAGGTCTTGCACACACAATGGCATATGTCTGGAGGTCAGAGGACAATTTTGGGTGTCAGCCTTGACCTTTTCCCTCATGTAAGGAAGGGTCTGTCTGTTGTGGGCTGGGATTACAGAGGCTAACACTGCATTGTCTGGATTTATGTGAGTTCTGGGATCTGAACTCAGTCATGATTGCACAGCAAGTACTTTATCCACCAAGGTATCTATCCAGCCCCAATTATGAATTTTGAACACATCAAACAAGACCAAGTACACAAAAGTCTAAGTAGTTAGAAATCATTATGGATTATTTTGAAAGTATTTTATATGCTGTTTGCTCATATTTTAGTTATTGTTATTAATATTATCAGTGATAGGGTCTCCCTCAAGCCCACGCTAACCTGGAATTCACTATTTAGTCTCAGGGTGGCCTTGAACTAGTGGCGATCCTGCTACCTTTGCCTCCTCAGTGCTGGGATTAAAAGTGTGCACAACCATGTCTGGCTCTTATGAAATCATTTAGCTTTAAAAGCTTAAAAATTAGAACCAAAAGTGGCATGAAATATCTAAATAAGCTCCTAGGAGAAAATAATGATATATAACATAATTATTAATCATAAATATTTGAAATGCCATGTGAACACATCAGGTAATATAACAGTTATACCTGCCAAATTATGTCTGTTCAAAACATTTAAAAAGAAATATAGAGCTCCAGAGTTATCTGATAAATCTGTAAAGTAACTGTACTGAAATACTGGAACACCACCAACAGAATTTGAGTAAAATGAAAAAGTACACAGTAGTAATCATTATTATTTTTTCTACATATCATGGCAGTAAAGCATTCCTAAGTTTACACTGTAATTCTTTCTTAAAATAACAGCCTTGAAATTATGCAGCATTCACTTAATAGGATGGCAGGAATATGAAACTGAATAGAAATATAGCAATCATATTCTGAGAAGTGCTTCTAGCCTAGAATTAGTATCTGAAATTTAGAATAATATATTTTAAAAGAAACATTTGAGAAAAAAAAACGTATTTAGGGTTGGAGAGATGGCTCAGAAGTTAAGGCACTTGCCTACAAAGCCTAAGGACCTGGGTTTGATTCCCAAGTACACACATAAAGTCAGATGTACAAAGTGGTGCATTCATCTGTATAAGAGACCAGCTCTTATACGAACGTATTGAAGAAGAGGACCATTTGCTCTGGTGGCAAAAGGCAAAGTTTATTACAGAAACTCCAATATTTATAATGCTTGAGTACGTGTATAACATGATTCACATCCATTATTAATTAACAAAAGTGTGCCTACAAAAAGAATGTCATTCCCTAATTCCAATTAATACAAAGATTAAGAAAGAATACAGATCAAAACAAGCATTTCCCATACATACAGATCAAAACAAGCATTTCCCCAGACATATAGTTAAAACTAAACTATAAAGGAGCCAGGTTCCCTTCCAGGAACTGGGCTCAGCGCCAAGTTCCCTTGCAGGAACTTGGCACCAAAGTTCAAGAGTCGGTCAAATGACTCTACACGACCCTCCCAGGCCGCTTTGGTGTCTCTTGACTGCTCTCTACACATCTGGAGTTCAATTCCAGTGGCTAGAGGTCATGCACTCTCTCTCTCTCTATCTGTCTGTCTCTCTGTCTCTGTCTCTGTCTCTCTCTGTCTCTGTCTCTCTCTGTCTCTCTCTCTCTCTCAATAAGACAAAAATAAAGTTGATTGGGAGGATGATATGTAAAAGCCAGGTAACAGAAGCACTGCTGTCTGCTGCGAATAACTAAATATGCTTCTCTAAAAATATATTTCCAATACCTTTTATCATTACTACACTTAAAATATATTACCGTTTTTTCCAGTAGAGAAAATCAGGGACCAATTGTTATTCAAAGGCCAATCTTTTAGAAACTTTAAAATCACAGGACCATAAATTTCAGCATGTGAGACTCAGTCTACAAGTGATCTTCACATAGAAAACATTGAGGTATGTACTGTTCCATAAAGTGAAAGGTACCGGGCTTGAGCTAATGACTTTTCAACACAAAAAGTTTGAAATTGTTTGGTTTATAGTTACTTGTTAGCCAGGCATGGTGGCTAATGTCTATAATCCCAGCACCAGAGGGGCTGAGGTAAGGTGGATCATTTTGTCCAGACTGGACATCAGAGTGTGTTCCAGGTTGGCATGCGCTAGTGTAAAGCCCTGCCTCAAAAAAAAGCTACTTGTATTTTCAATATTTATCATAACACAAGTAGTTGGAAAGCAGAGAAAAAAATACAGGCATGGTAATACTTGATGGAATTTAGCTTCTGGTACGAAATCATCAGTAGAGAAATGACCCTAGGAAGATGCAAAAATGCACTGTGTGGTGGTTTGAAGGTATATCTCCCAATAGACTCAGGTTTTTTAGAAAAGCTTGTCTCTAGCTGCTTGGCTGGAGGAGGATATGTCACTGGGAGTGGATCCTGGAGTCAAGTCTTAAGGTATCACTGGGGGCAAACCAGACCAGCCCCAAAGGTCTGCAGAGAAATCTGAGTTCTGCCTGGGCCCCTGTTGGTTGATGCTTTTGGTGTGTGTCAGCTGGTGGTGGGTCTCTCTGCTTGGATCTGTGAAAGGGGGCCAGTACCTTCTGCTATTATGTAATTTCCCCTGGATCTATACACCTGCAACAAATCCTGATCCTTTCATAAACTGTTTCTCTGTGGAAGTTCTTCCCAGAAACATGGAGCTGAGTATAATGCACTGGGAGTTACCAAATACAAGGCTGTAGGAGCTAGTGTTCACGGTTATAGAAGTTGTGTGTGTGTGTGTGTGTGTGTGTGTGTGTGTGTGTGTGTTTGAGAAGGATGTACATGTGAGTGTGCATACATGATGTGCTTTGTGGAGGTCAGAGGACAAACCGCATGTTTCATTCCTCAGGTGTCTTCTCCGTCTTGTTTGAGACAGGGTCTTACCCTGGCTTTCCTGTGAACATCCAGGGATCTGCCGTCATCATCTCTAACTCCTTTTTCCAGGCTGGCTTTGTACATGGAATCTGGGAACGCAAACTCAGGTCCTCACACTTGCATGGCAAGCATTTAACTGACTGAGCCATCTTTCCAGCCCAGAAGATTCTTACTCTATTTTAAAATGTCTTATAGCAGTTGGCCATCCTAAGAGGTCACCTGTGTGTCCCTTCTCCCAGGCAGTGTTCTGACTGTACCGTTTTTGTATGGAAGATTCTGATGTAAAAGGTATGTTTTCTTAGGGGTATTGCCAGAGAAATATTTAAGTGTACTTTTTTTTTCCAGGAACAAATCTGTCTCAAATGATCCTTCCCTACTCCTAGTTGTAAAACAATTATATGATATTGGTATGCTGAAATGGATACATATGCCAGCATACTGTAGTGTGTATTTCCAAGCCCCGATTATTCCAGATAAATCATTTATAACTGAGGATCATGTGAAATGGTTTTCTACACCAACACCCGTGATCTAACTCCAGCTGCCTGTCGCAGATGAATGAACCTTTCATATGACCCTCACTGTTTCTGTGTGGGACTGTAAGGATGATATTTCAGACAGCGATGGCAGTGCATCCTCATACACGACTCTTATAGATCTCAGATTGAAGAGACTCATTTTTCCCAAAAAACTCTCAGTAGAAGTAAATTCCATTTGCTTATGTAACTTTCTTTAAACATCAAAGCACTAGGGAACGATATTTGTATACTTTTACCAGAAGCCCACACTAACTTCCAAGGTCGTTAGTTCATGCTTAGCTCATGGTGACTACTAATATTTCTGAAACACTGTTGCCAATAGAATTGGGATACGATGAGATTTACTGGGTCTTGCTAATGAATCCAGAGAGATGTCATGTTAAAACTTTCCATGAGGGCCTGGAGAGATGGATCAGCAGCTAAGGTGCTTGCCTGTGTAGCCTGATGATCCAGGTTCGATTTCCAGTAACCACTTAAAGTCAGATACACCAGGTGGTGCATGTGTCTGGAGTTTGTTTGTAGTGGCTGGAGGCCCCGGTGTGCCCATTCTCTCTCTCTCTTTCCTCTCTATCTCTCTCTGCTTGCAGACAGACAAAGGGGCACGCCGGGGCCTCCAGCTGCTGCAATGAACTCCAGATGCATATGCCACTGTTCATCTAGATTTATGTGGGAACTGACAGAATTGAACCCAGGTCCTTGGGCTTTGCAGGAAAGCACCTTAACCACTGAGCAATCTCTGTAGCCCAAGGTCAGAAATTTTTATAAAATTATTCTCAAAGTTCAAAGTTGATCTCTGAATATTTAGTGAATTTACTATTCTTAGAAAGCTAGTATTTTAACACAAATCTAAGTTACTATGGAGAGAATATAAAGAAAAGTCAGTAGAGCAGAACTCTCTCCAGACACACACACACAGACACACACACACTCCTCAGAGGAGACTGAACACTACTCAGCAGTGACATTTTTCAAACCCTGGCCTTCTATATCTTCTATATGTGTTTGTTTGGGGACAACTGATAAAACACTAGTTCTTTTCTTAAAGGAAATGTCCAAGTAGAGCCTCTGTATCACGTAGTCCAATCCATCTACGGTTAAAATGACAGTATGAAATGATAAGTTAGTTTCTTCCGGAACTGTTTTCCTTTCAGTGGTAGTTGCCTCTAAGTCTAAACAGAGTGTCCATTCTGGGCCACACTGCACTGGAGGCTACTGAATCTTCACTAATTGTCCTGAATAAGCTGGGCAGAGGTGCTCAAAGTAAAGAGTACAACAGTCATGCTGATCAGAGTCCCTAGTGCGGGCTCTTATATACTAATGTGAGGACTGATACCTGAAAACTTCTCCTACATAATCAATAAAGGGACGGACACAATAACTGGCTAATCATCATGCTTGTACGGAGAATCACCTTTGACTAGTTTTCTTCTTTCCCCTTTCCTGGAATCACTTCTAGAAGATGAGGAGGGAAGCCCAGGGAGTTAGCAGACAGCATGGCCTCTACCTACATCTTCAGCCTTCCTCTTCCGCTTCTCAGTTCCTTGGTGTCACAAAGCCCCTCTCAGCTCTTGGCCTTGACTCAGTGTTCCAAGCTCTTCCCATACCACAAACCTCCCCTGCCTCACTGTGAGGTTTCTTTGTGATTTCTGTCTCACAGTGTTCCCCAAGTGCAGAGATCATGCTGACTCTCCATTGTTTCCCTACAATTGTTCAGTGTCTGGTTCCTAGTGGTTCAGTAAATGTAGAAGGATGGTCTCTGCACTAGGATGCAAACCTCTGAAGCATTGCTTTCTATCCTAACAATGTGCACAGAATCATACCTTGCAAATAGGTAGGTGATTAATGTGATAATGCAAATGCAAGTTTGTCCTCTGATCTCGGGGAATCCTCTCCATGCATGGATTTTGGATTGCTGAGGCCATGGCAGACAATCAGCTCCTCAGAAGCAACTCCATGAAGTTCTGAGGAAAACCATAGCACTGTGGAACAAGGAATAACCCAAAATACAACCCTCAAAAATGAACTCTGAAGATAGAAAATCTACACGTGGGGGTAAATGCCTTCAACTATAAGAGCACTGGTCGGTTGACAGTCAATAACCAGTCTGGGTGCTTCAACTGTACCATGAAATATCTATTGATACCAAGTTCACTAAATAGGCTGTGCAAAAAAATATGGAGGTTCTTTTAACTCGTCATGATTTTTTAAATAAAAAGCTATTGTCTAAAGGGGAAAACGACAAATGAAAATATTCAAACTGTAGTAATAATATATTTGGCCTTTAATCATTTTCCAACAAAATATATTTGAAAGCTCCCCAGTCCCCACCCAGAGTCTCAGACAAACACACCAATGTTTAAATATTGTATTGTGGCCAAAGGTGTTCACATTGACATGTTTATTGATGGAACTCAGTTTGAATGTATTTTTTGAATCCCTGTTAGTTTCAGATCAGTTCCATTGTATGGATCACTTTCCTTCCTGATGTCTACTGGTTAATGTCCGGCACCATCAATGGATTTTCCTGGTGTATTTTAGGAATGAGCTGCTCAGAGCTTAAATAGTGAACATCCAGAAAACTTTCTCTGTCGTCCTCCTCTCCTACTAGGATGGATAGAGGCATCCCGAGGGGCAGGAAATTCTCTTCGTCTCTCTGCTCTTCCTCCTCCATCCCCTCTTCTTCCAACACCTCCTCCACTTCCTGGACCTCTGGTCCCTCCTCCCCATGTTGGCTCTCTCCCTCCTCGTCCTCCTCGTCCTCCTCTTCTTCCTCCTCTTCCTCTTCCTCCTCCTCCGTTGGCCCGTCCTCCTCCTCCTCGCTCTCTTCCTGCTTTTCGTCATAGATCGGGTCACCGGCGTCGTCCTCGTCCTCGTCGCCGCCCCGCGGGCTGTCGGGCTGCCGGGTCGGCGAGGATGGAGACGGATTCCGCTCGGTGGGCGCGGGGCTCAGCGCCAGCGCGGGATCCTGGATGTAGCCGTACAGCTCCCACTGCTCCTCCAAGCCGCTGGGGGGCGCGGCGGCGCGGGGGGCGGCGCCGTCGGGGCCGTGCTGCGCGCGCAGCGTCTCCTGCTGGCGCTTCCGCTTCTCCTGCTGCCGCATGTCCTCGTAGATCTGGTTCATGATGAACTGCGTGGTGTTGCGCGGAGCCCTCATGCCCGGCGCCCGCCAGCCGTACAGGTTGACGGGCCGCAGCAGCTTGCTCAGGTCCACCGGCGGGTTCCGGGGCGGCACGGAGCGCGCGCGGCGTGGCGGGCGGCGCTTCTTCCTGCCGGGGGGCGGAGGCCCGCCGGGGCTCCAGGGCGCCGTCCAGCACGGCCGGCGGCCGCGACAGCAGCAGCAGTAGCAGCAGCAGCAGCAGCAGCAACAGCAGCAGCAGCAGAGGCCGAGCGGGGGCAGCGCCCAGGCCCGCAGCGCCGGCCCCCCGCCGCATCCCCAGCCCGGGCACCCCGGCCAGGAGCGAGGCCCGCGGGCGGGACCCCAGCGGCCCGGCGGCGCGGGCTTGGGCTGCTTCCTGCGGGGCTCATCGGCCCCCGGGCCTGGGCGGTACCGCCTCTTGGACATCGCAGCGCCCCGGCGCCGCCGGCTGCAGGAGGACCAGGTGCGCGCGGGGATGGAGGCCGCCCAGCCGCCGCCGCCCAGGTTCAGAGGGTCTTCCCTCCGGTTGAGGGTCTGGGTCATGATTTCGGGAACCTTCCCCAACGTGTCAGGGGGGGCGTCGTCAGAGCAGCCCACCTCGGGCCACGGGCCCACCTCTGTGATCTATGGCACCTTCCTCTCCAGGAAGGTCCCCACCTGTCCCTGTCCTCTCTCTGGGGCTCTAGGGTCCTTCCCCAGGGGGTTTGACTTGTCCAGGTGGGATGGGTGGGGAGGAAGGTGTTTGGTGGGTGATGCACAGTGACAGCCGCCTCTGTGGAGGGAGGTGAGAGCTGGACCCAGGCGGGCAGGGCTGGTGCTGCTCCCTCTCAACCCTGGTGCTTCACCGTCGTCGCCGTCCTGGAAGGACTGAAGGACAGCCTGTGGTCCTGGCCCTTAAATACCCTCTGGGGACCCCCGCGTGCACACCGCGTTCTTGGCTGCCCAGGACGACAGCCAATGGGAGTTGAGGTGGGGTTCCTAGATGTCCCCGTGCACATTCTCAGGAGGGCTTGTGACATAGTATTGGAGGGGGCGAGGCTAGGTTTGTGCTGGCAGCCTTGGCAACGCTGTAGAGCGTTTATTTGAAACCTTTGTGTATTGAGGCCTTGCAGGATTATTGGAAAGTGGGTCTTCAGTGTGTCCTGGGTGTAACAGGACACTTCCTTTTCTTTTTTTTGGGGTGGGGTGGGGAGGATGATTAAGGGCATGATGAAGTTACCAAAGTATAAAATCTAGATCTCAATCCTTACCTTAGGACCCATTCTTCTAACTTAGTGTTAAACAGGAAACAAACACAAACATTCAAACTGTACTTTCCAAGCACGTAATCCACAAGTTTTACACCGACAGAGATGCTTACTGGTTCTCAGATTATGAAAACGACTATTGCTTCTGTCTCAGGTTTTGGGGTTGATGAATTCCAAGGCTAGACTTTAAGCCTCATCCTGTTTGACCAGAATTCACTTCTTAAAGACACTGCTGAAATGAGCGCCGTGTGATAAGAAGACATCTTTGGGAACACACTTTACTAATGGTAACATTCTACACATATGTCTCTTGATTAAACATTACTACCGGGGAGAATAGTATCGGCTTGAAAGTAGGAAGATTTCATGTCTTTTTGTCCCTTCTCTGCCTGTACAAGTTTGGAGCCTTTAAATATTATCATTAAACATACAGGTTTTCCTTTAAATAAATGTGACTCACCTTTATCTTGCCTTGGTGAGCTCTGGAGCTCTTGGATGCTTTTCACTGCCTCTTGGATGTGGCTTCGTTGAATATTGTCTCTGTCGTGATGCTGGCACAAAGCACCCAACCAAAAGCAACTTGTGGGAGGAAAGGGTTTACATTTGCTTACAGAAGAGAGGGAAAGCTCCATGATGGCAGGGAGATCAAGTCATGAGAGGAGAGGCTGGACATATCTCCTGGCCAGCAGCAGGTGGACAACAGCAGCAGGAAAGTGTGGCTAACACTTGCAAGGGGAAGCTGACCTATAACACCCATAAAGCTACGCCTAACAATATACCTCCTGCAATAAGATCCAATTCCGAAATTGCCATCAGCTGGGGATCAACCATTCTGAACACAAGTGTCACAGTCAGCCACACGCCTCTGTGATGAATCTTAAAACCAGGCACAGTGTTTTGGGAGGAAAGGATTTATTTGTAGCTATAGATCCAGGGGAAGTCCCCATAAAAGTGAAAGAGGCTGATCCTCTTTCACAGGTCCAAACAGAAAAACCCATCACCTACACCATGCACACAGAACAGGGAACAGGTAGGAGGGCCAGTGGGCACACCAAGGAGAGAATTTCTTCCCCTTTATATAGGCTTAGGGTGGGGTCTTGCAACCCTATCCCAGACTTAATGGTTTCCCGAGTCTCTGGAATTTCCTTCCTGCACTGCCCACACAGGAAAGGATGTTTACTTCTAGCTCCTTTGAGCTTCTTTGTAGCCTGCCCCTTGCAGAGAGGCTGCCTTCCTGTAAACATCCTCAGAGACCCACCCAAGATTACTTGGAAAGTCAAGTTGACAACAAAACTTAACCATCACGACAAGTTTATGGGGGATACCTGAATCAAAACACACCAGTGTCTATTTCACAGTGTTGTGACAAGGATTATAGTAAGGTGCTTGGTAGAATCACATTGCACAGGTATCCTCAGCAACTTCACAGGTGCTAGTATCATATCTGACTTCTTCAGGACTTTCAAAGGAGTTGGTAGTGTATGCAAAAATACCTGATCCTGCTTCTGATGCAATACTGGGTACTCTCATCACCCTGTGTCCCTTCCTGGACTACTTGTATACAGAAAATAAGCATACACACCCATGCTCAATCCTGGAGAAAACTATTTCAGAGTATGTTTCCCTCTCCCGCTTTCCTGTGGTGATTGAAATTGTGGGGACATCAGCCCATTAAATACCAGAGAATAAAATGTGTGAATCCCCTGACGCTTGGAAGGACCCTGTATTTATTTTTGTCTGGAAACAGATCAGGATAGGCACCCTAGGGTTATGCCCTGCCCTTGCCTCGAGGATCATAGACTCCACAGGCTTGTTCTGTGGCTTGCTGAGGACACCCTGCTTGATACACAAATTTGTTTAGCAGTTACTCCAACTGTGAACTCAGCATGGCACAGTGATCATCAATATCTATTTCTCTAAGGACACCGAAGCCATATAGTGTGAGTTTTGACAAAACTGTGGGTCCTTGGTCCAGAAGCTGTGGGGCATAGAGAACCCAGAGTTACTGGCAGAAGTAATGTGAACTCCCTCCCCCTCCCTGGACCTCTAACAGCTCCAATAAGCCTCACATGCTTACTTGACCCAGTTTATGAGGGTCCCTTTGGCTCATCTATGCAAATAAGGCATCAGCAGGCTGCTGGCCCCAGCCAAATCCCCCCATGGCCCAAACCAGCAAGAAAGACCCTATATGTTAATAAGGCATCCACAGGCTTCCTTGCCCCCACCAATCACCTCCCTCAAATAAATGAGCTGCCCACTGACACAGTTTCTGGGGTGTTTTTTCCTCTTGGTACTCTCGGCCACTCAAGACCCTGTTCCCTCCAGCTCCTAGGGCTCCAGAGAGTGCCTGTGCTCAAGGGCACTCTCCAGACCGAGGTCCATGCTTGCCTTTTAATGTTCACTTATATGTGTGTAGGGGTTTGTTCATGGGGAGCACTTGTGCCACAATCCACTTCTGAAGGTCAGAGGACAACTTCAGTGTTGGTCTTTGCCTTCTAAGTTGATCTGAAGTAAGGCTTCTCTTGTTTTGTCCCTGGAAGACCAGGGTGGTTGGCCCATAAGCTTGGGGTTTACTTGGCTCTTACTCCCATTGCTGTGGGCACTTTGGAATTATAGACAAAGTTACCTCCTTGCCTCTAGCTTTACTTGGGTTTTAAGGGTCCAAACTCTGGGTGCTAGGTTGGAGAACAAATTTATCCTCAACCATGTTCCCAAATACTTGCCCACTTTTATGAAAGCATCAAACAATGACATGAAATTTTTAGGAATTTCTTTATAAAATTAGGATTACATTACATTTTTATGTACTGGTAAAGCATAAAAATATTGGTACAATATGTTAAATATAACAAATGCAATGGAGACAAAGGTATATTTTTACATGTATTACTGAATGTGAGATCTTATGAATAAATTGTAAAATAAAATACATTTCTTATTTTGTTATATATTGTTTTCATTTGTTAGTGTATGACAAATTACCCCAAAACAAATTTAGTTGTTAAAAACTTAAGGAGTGAACAAACAGACCCTGGTTAGATGCCAGGGGATTTGCCTGAAGCTGGCAGACTTGCAGACAAATTTGAGCCATGGTCTGCCCAGAGATAGCCACTTCCCCTTCTATCACAGAAAACATGAAGCCACTTGCTGACTTGCCACCCTGAGATTCTAAGATAACTCCAGAGAGCTTGCAGTTCAGACAGCTTGCAGCTCCCAGTCTTCACCCATTCCTCATTTTGAAAATGGAACATCCCTACCCCCAGTGCCAAGGCTAATTAAACCAGCACATGCCAGCCTACGCATACTCTTGTTTCCAGGGTCACAGTGCCTCTTGGAACGTGAGGAGTCAGCCTCTCAGGCCCTCTCAATAAAGCCTGATCCTTGCCATTTGGATTCCAGTCAGTTTCTTCCTTCCAAACTCGCCTCCAAACGTTTTCCTTGCAAAAACCACATGCGTTTATCGTGCATAATCTTCCAATGTTAATGGCTGAGAGATAGTGTAGACCATCTCTCTGCTCAGAATCTCCACTGGCTGTAATAAAGGAGTTGATTGGTAGGGGTTGTTATCTGAGTGCCCAATTTGGAGAAATACATTCCCAAGATCAATCATGTTATGGAAAGAGTTCATTTTCTCATGTGAGGGTCCTTACATTTTCTGTCTGTGTCTAGAACCCATTTTTCCTAACTTAAAGGTCAACTGCAAAACTTAGGGGCCCATAGTATTTCCTAATGACGCCCAACTCAGTTCTTTGCTACAGGTTTCTTTTTTTTTATTGTCCATAATGAGTTACAATATACAGGTTTCTTGAAGCTGGCTGCTCACTTCCCCGAGCCTGCAAGGAGTGCAGTTCTTCCTATCAAGATGGGAATATATGCATACAATATATTCATAGATATAAGTGGAGGTGAGGGGGAGGAAAACAAAGCCACAGACATTGAGAAACAAAGATCATAGTTTATATTATTTTTTGCTGCATGTATGTAACAAATCCAGCAAAGTAGATCCAAGATATGCTCTTCCTAGTCACTAGATATGACTTTATTTGGCCAATTTTAAAGACATTGTTGGCATTTTAGAATTCTAAATGCTGTATGATGGATGATATAGGTTATCATAGGCTAAATAGACACTAGATTTGTGTTGAAAACTCTGACATCTCCGTGTTAGAATTCTAACACTTGGTGGCGGTAGTAGTTCATTCAAAATTCTGTAAACACCAAGTCAATTCAGAACACTGAAAAGAGCTCATTTTATATTGATCACAGATTCATTAAAACTTCTAGATTGACAATATAATTTACCATTTATTCTGGTGTAATGGAATTGAGTATATCACATACCAGTATTTTTTCTTTATTATCCATAATTAGATATATTGAATGAGCAAATAATGTGTTGGTGTCCCCAGTTCCCAATTTCCTTCTTCCCTGTCCCCAATCAGCTGGATATCCTCCTCTGTGGGCAAACTGGATCAGTCCATGGGGCAGGGAGTTATGGATAGCCTAGGAGTCAACCTGGTTCTACCTGCCTTTGTATGTTGTTACTGAGGGGGACCATGTCTCTGGGAGTTCTCCCCCACCATGGCTCTTACAATCAGCCTGTGGCTCCTTGGTAGGGTTGGAAGAGCCACAGCTCTCTAAGTATTTTTTTTTTTAAATTGGCTTTCAAAAAGTAAACTTTAGCTGATTAAACTTGTATATAAAGGGCTTCAGAGAGAAATTGGGTATGCCTGATACATTTTGTCAGATAAAATGAAATTCAGAATGTTTTAGGATCCATCTCTGTAACTCATTTTGTGATCTGAGATATAAATATTTTAAATACACTTTATACATTGTGAAAAGATTTGCCTTTTTCTAGTCGGAGGAAGTAAACCTGAAAATGTCAGCACCACCTTGTGGTCTCTAGCTTAGCAAAGCTAAAATAAAAGGATTTATCAAATGGGTTTAAGCAAATTAAGGAAAGTTAGCCTCATGATAACTACAATGACTATGTAAGTTTAATGATAAAAATGTTGACTTTGCATTAACATAGTATTCTGTGTGAGATATTATAAACTCTCTTTAAAGTACTGTGAATCCCAGAGCAACTAGAGAGGTACAGAAAATTAACAGAGTGATGGAGAGATGGCTCAGCGGTTAAGGCACTTGCCTCCAGTGCTTAGGGCCCCAGGTTCAATTCCCTAATGCCCACATGTGCCAGACCCACAAGGTGGTGGCCCTGGTGCACTCTCTCTCTCTCTCTCTCTCTCTCTCTCTCTCTCTCTCTCTCTCTCTTTCTCTCTTTCTCTGTATTTCTCTGCTTGAAAATGAATAAAAAAATATTTAAAAAAAAGAAAACAGAATGGGTAGAATTCACGACACCTGGAAAATATGTGTTCTTGGTAATGATTAGATAGAAATCATTTGTTTACAAATAAGTTGTTTTCTTATAAATAAGTTTATAACAGCATATTCTTGGATAATGGAATTTTGGTTTAGCTTTGCAAATAACCTGTCATATTTAGAGAATAATATGCAAGTGATAGTTGAAAAGGAAACTGAGATTAGTTAAATGCTTACATTTTGTTTAATCAGGGACTGGTGAGAATGTCAAGAGTGTGGGACATTCAAAAAGACCATTTACATGTGACAGTCAGGATTAATAAAGTTAGTATCGGCACATTTCCAAGGATAGGGTTAGCACTTTTTCTTTCTAGACTTCGTGTGAAGGACATGTGCATCATAGCATTGTGATGGGGACTATCATAGTAACTATTCAGGAATGAATTATCACCATCACATTTGCATAGTGACAACTTTTGTATGAGGAATTGTTTTGCTACAAATCCTCCTGATTTTGTAATAATGTAATAATGTTGAAGGTAGTGAGAACAGAAAAGCAGTTCTTGACATTTGTGAGTGGGGGAATCTGATACCATCAATAATATTCTTGCAGGTAGGACCTCATTATCGTTTTCATGGGCCCCTGTGTACTTCAAATAAAATTCCATTTTATGGTTTGTTGTTTTAAATGTCCATTATTTTTACTGCTGCATTTTTTACTATCACCACCATGTTTATTTTTATTTTAAATTAAACATTTTCTTAATTCAAATTATTGTGAGCTAGTGTGCTTATAGTGCCAAAAGAATAACCCAGCCATTCTGCTCAGATGACATAAAACCTCATGACCCTTGTGATGTCCATCTATCTTCCAGCTGATTTTATGAAGGTCAAGTATCCAGAGGATTGCACAGGATCCTTGCATCATGACTGGAAGATCCACTGGTCAGCTATAAGTCACTGTTGCACATAAAGACGATGCTGGCTGAGGAGCGTGATTCTCACCTGCAATCCCAGCAGACAGAGGCTGAGGCAGGAGGATCCCAGGCTCCAGGTCAGCTTGGATTGCGTAGCAAGATCCTATCTCAATCCAAAGATATTGTTAATCTTTGCATCTCTGCTCCGTCAATGCACCTTATTCATGTATTATAACACAGGATGAACGGAAGTCTCTGCTGTTGAGACAAGGTGGTGGTGTGGAATAAGACGGTTAAGGAGTCAGTCTATGGCCTAGTAATTTGTGCTGTTTACTTTGCTCTGTGACTTGAGATAGTTGTTTATCCAACTCTTTCTTGAGAATTTATACATGCAAAATGCCTAAGCTAAGTGCCTACCACTTAGGTTCATCTGATAATTGGTTATCATCATGTCGATAATGATCAAGAAGAGCTAACTTTAAAATAACAATTAGTATTCCTCAGAAATAAAGTATAGGCTTAAGAATGTTTTTTTTCCTGACACTATACATTAAAATATAGACCAGGCTTAGGGTCCATCTTCTATTTCTTATCTTTTAATTCATTAATTCAGTTATATTTACTTAATTTTATTTTTGACAATTTCATACATGTATTTGATGTATTTTTTTTATCAAACACACCCAGATTAGCCTCTCTATTCCCACCCACTCCTGTTAAAGACCTTCTTCTTCTCAACTAATCTCGATGATTTTATATCTTTGTGTGTGTGTGTGTGTGTTTGTGTGTGTTTGTGTGTGTGACCTCTTGAGTTAATTAAGCTTGCTTATATTGACATGGGTGGAGAATTATTCACTGGTGCATTTTACAGTGTCTACACCAATGAAGAGCTTGACCCCTCACCCCTTCCCCAGCAACCATTAACTGCCAGTAGCCCCACCATGAGGGTGGGGTCTGATGAACCCTTTTATATCCAGGAGAGCATGCTAAGCAGCTGTGTGTGTGTGCATGAAAGGCCATTGGCATCCATGTCCACAGCAGTTCTCCACCATCTTCTTTTGACAGTAATGTGCTGTAGCTCTTCATATTTTAGCCACATTGTTCAGACTTATCATGAACACTCCATGGACATTCTGAAGCTACTAATTACCTTCATTCAAATATACATATGGTGAACTTTAACGGACCAATTTTCTTTGGCTCATAAATTTTTCTTCTATTTTCCACTAATTCAATTCAAAGTGGGACTAGGAAACTTCTGGCTGAAGTATGTCTATAATAAAAATAATAACTTAATTTTCCTAAAACTTTTTACAAATGGTTTTCTTAAACTATAACAAATGAACCAAGACCAAACAATAGGTTTGACTGCCCACCACTGATGCTACAGAACAGAGAAGTCACTATTGTACTTATGTATTTATTGTTTATATTGGAGGTGTGACAAAGTATAACTATTTCTTCTTAGAGATATTGCAGTAAAGTAATAACAATCCACAAAAATTACTAATGTTTTCTTATTGTCACCACAATGACCACCAATATTTTGGAATCTTCTAGGAAGATTTAAGAGTGGAGGAGGAGGTCTTCACCTCTACTCAGTTGCTTTTGGCTGAATACAGATACAGTGAGTATTTGGAGAATATGATACAGAACATTTTAAAGATGGTTCTCTAAGATACCTGGCCTCTTGTTGTTCCAACATTTATCCAGGTACTATGGTTAAAATGTTTATAAATTCCCATTCATGTTTCAGATTCAAATATGGAGGCTCTGCAGCTGGGCTTCCTGCCACTATGACATGAGAATTTCTAAGGATAAAATTGTCTTCAGATGCCAGCAGAAGAGAAATCAGCACAATTAAAACCCAGCCTGCCACTGCTGACTTTGAAGATTTGGCAAGGGCTCTGTACTGAGCAAAGTTGCATCTTTTCAGGTGTGTGAGTTGTTATTTCCACAGCTCTGAATTAGACTTCAGTTCTCCCACCACAAGGAGTGAATTCTTCATGAGCTTGGAAGTGGAGGATTCTTCCATTTCTATCATCTTTCAGGTAACTCAACCCATGACAATTATCACTTCTGATCCAATTAATCCCCAAGCAGAGAACTGGGAAAACTCATGGGAATTGAATCAACTAAAACAATGTACTGTAAGAATTCATAAAGGAAATCTACTAATTTGTATAATACTAAAATAAAATGGAAAAATAAAATAAATATAATAAATACTGGAAGTTTGGGCTGATAATTTTTTGTTGTAGAAAGTAATATATTTAATGTTAGAATACAATTCTATTTTTAGTCATTCACAATAACGTAATTTTGAGAGAAGCTATCTAAGAAGTGAAAACTGTATTCAATTAGTTATAACTGAAATATCACTGGTGTGTGGCACCTGATAGTTACCATACTTTTAACTGTTCAACTTTTGAGATATAGAAATTCTCATCAAATGTGTGCATAATTTACCTCCACAGGCCACAAGCAGATTGACACGTATATATTTCATAAGTAAAGACATTTCAGTGGTTGTATTTTTATATATTTAAATAGGAGACACTTAAGTGTTCTAACGTTTTTGGATATAGCTATGTTACCTATGAATATTGGCTTATAACAAGTGATGTGGAATAAGGAAAAATTCAGAAAATTTTGATATAGAAGTATATTTGAAGTAATTTGAAGATATAGTGTTTTGTAAATGTTAAAAATGTATTATTAATTGTTTAAATTTTTTACTTCTTGATTTTTTTAATAAAAAGGTTAGACTCTTATATCCCTTCTCCCCCGTCCCTTAATTTCAGTATATTAATTTAGAAACAGATTATGCAATGGTGACAAAGTTAGATTTTAAGCCATCCTAGAGAAAGGCACAGAGTCATGAGCCCCCTTCACTGTTGAAATGGTTGAGGGCATATTGTAACTTTTCAGAGAAATTTCATAACACCTATTAAAATTTAAAATAATAGTTTATCTAGAATTCTAGTTCTTTGAATTTATCTATGGAGGTATTATCACATGTATATAAAGTTATTGATATCCAAGTAAGGACGTTTTTAAAGTTTTGATGTATGTGTATGTTTATCCATGTAATGGAACGATAGCTTGTCAGGATTACTAGAGCTGTGCTGACGGGTAATGTCACCAGGAAATACTTTGATATGAAGGAAGCAAGCTTCAGAATAGTGGCTCTTTTGGATGTAACTTGAGTGTGGTCAGCATCATTCTATTGACTGGAGCCTGGACTGAATAAGATGGAGAAAGTGTGCTGAGCAGCAGCACTTATCTCCCTCTTCTTCCTGACCACAGATAACGTGGCTAGCTGCATCTACCTCCCGCTACCATGCCTTCTTCCCCATAATAGACTGCATCCTCATACTGGGAGCCAAAACATAAACCCTTCTTCAAGTTGCTTTGGCCAGGTATTTTGTCACAGAAACCAGGAAAGTCACTAACATGCCATATATGTATGTAATTTAGTATTGCTCAATTCCACTTTAATGACATTGGTTTTATCATAAATTTTATAACTGAGTTCACATTTAGTTATTGTCAGTGTTTTGTTTACAAATAAATGTAAACAAAGACTGAATTTTTCTCCATAAAGTCTGGTAGATTTTGTTCTGTTCTGATAAAATAAATTTAAAATTTGATATTTTTGAACTAGCTAATACATTTTCACAGTTTCATATTTAACAATACATCATTTATTATATGTTGTATTCTCAGAGTGCAGTGTTAGAAAATTTCCATAAAATTTAAAGGTTTATTCATATTATTGCTTGTCTTTATAAATCCTGTAAGTAAACATTGTATTTTACTCATTAAAATGCATACTTAAGTGTAAATACATAGTAGTTGTATGTACATATTATAGGTGTATCACATCTATATACACACATATTTTTGTATAAAAGGAGAAATAAGTTATCTTCAGTTTTAAAAGTTCATTTGTTTATGAGAAAGAGAGAATGGGCATGCCAGGGCCTCTTGCTGCTGCGAATGACCTCAAGATACTTAAATCAGACTCAAGCAGGCAGGTCTTTCAAGCAAGCAAGCACCTTTGACTGCTGAACCATCTCTCCAGCCCACTTATATGCATTTTTATTTCTCAAAGAAAACTTCATAAAAGTGTTAAGAAATCATGATTTCCATTGAGTGGATGTAGATTTTGTCTCATTATCATAACTTTTTTTCTCTCATTTTTCACAATTGAGACCCAAAGTGAGATTAGAAAACACTAGAAAACAGTTTTGGCTAAAGTATGTCTATGATAAAAAGAATAACTAATTTTTCCCATGGATTCTTACAGTTCTTTCTCTTAAACTATAGCAAATTAATCTTGACCAAGCAATCAGTTTGAGTGCCCACCATTGATATTCACTGCAGAACAGAGAAGTCATTATAGTGCTAATTATACATTTCTTTTCCAGGAAGATGACCTGTCAGATCAAAACAAAAAAGATGCCTTCAATTTGACTTCTTTGTTCTTTCAGTTTTTAATCACTTGCCTATATTGTTATTACGAGAATTTTTTTTTTGTTATTTTGAGGTAGGGTCTTATTCTAGTCCAGGCTGACCTGGAATTCACTATGTAGTCTCAGGGTGGCCTTGAACTCATGACCATCCTCCTACCTCTGCCTCCCGAGTGCTGGGATTAAAGGTGTGGATCACAATGCCTAGCTTTAGATTCCATTTTGCAAAGACCCACTCTCCTTATTTCTCTAGTGTAGTTATCATAACATCTTCAACATGTTCCATACTCCATGTTTAATTTTTTCACAGATACAAAAATTTGAACAGCTCCTCAGTTTAGGTATAATCTAAAATGAATTCATAGGTCTTAAAAATGGTGAAATATGATCACTCAGAAACTGAAGTAATAGCTACTGTGCTGAATTATAGTTATCTGCATACTCTGATAAAAAAATTTCCCACAAAGCCATTTTAATTTTCAAACACGTTTATTATTCATGCTTTTTAATGGATTAGGGGGAAACATGCATTAGTGAAAATAAACAATAGAAAAGTTTAATTCAAGATGCTTAAAATTTAGCAAAATAGCTAATGTGTTCACTCAAATGTCTTCATTTCATAACTTAATTTGATATGAACCCCTAATTTACAGCATTACTTCCAATTATAAGAGTATCTGAAAGGTTTATATGATTTAATTTATTGACTGAACATTTTGTAGATTTATTCCTAATCTATGTGATGTTTACTGACATTGTTAAATTCTTACCACATCTTAACACTTTTAGTCATATTTTGTGCAAGCATATCATGTTTTCAAAAAGGATCTGAAGGAAACATGCTGAGATTTTCCTTGAAGAGAGCTATGAGTTGTTTTGTATGGTAGATAGACATAATAAAGTTGACCATTAGACAAGACTCCCAATGGGCAAACGCGGTAGGCACATGTACGCTTGGGGAGTTTTGCTGAGATTGATGGGGTTTCCATCCAATCGGATGTCCTCTAAGGCCTTACGGATATAAGTTAAATTTTTAACATTGCAGAAGGTATCTTCATGCATCTCCAGAATGTTGTTGTTCTGAGAAAAGACAAAAACAAGTTATAAAATAAGATTACTGCATTGTCCATCTTGATTGCATCTGTGTTCTAATTTACTTCACCTCTTCATTATTTTGTTTCTTCCTTCAATCCAGACTATTTATTGTGTGGTTATTGTGTGCCAGGTACTATCTATGCAACGGGGATAAATCAGTTAACAAAATAGGCACATTCTTGTTTTTATAGAGGTAATAATTTAGTGTGAGAAATATTAAAAAAGTACATAAGAAAATCAATGGGAGAAAAATGTTTCTGAAAATGGTATTTTTTGGTGCCTGTGAAAGATTAAGAGGCAACAATTAGACTATTGATGGAATGACAGGAAGACATAGGCACGGGATGAACCAAGGCAAGAACATTCTCCACAGAGAGAATGCCAAGTTCAAAGACCTGAGGATTAGCCTGAAATATTGTTCTCGGAACATTGAACATTGGAGTCAACTTACCTGAATTGAAGTGAAAGAAGGGGTGGATGCAAATGTTAGAAACATAAAGAGAGCCGAAGACATTTTCTTCTTTCTTCTGTAGCCCATGGCTACTTTCTGTTTCTATATATTTTCCTATTCTGGAAATTTTACATATATTCAATTGTGATATATGTTGTCTTTTGAATGAAAGAGATGTTTCCAAAATGACGAATGCTTGAGGAAAGTGTGTGTATGAAGAGGTAACTTAGGAAGCAGGACTGTATTTTCTGTTGTTGAACCATGTTTTTAAGATTCATGTGCATTGTGGTTTGTGCTGGTGTTTCATTGTTTTCTATTGCTTAAGAGAATTGCATTGCACACATCTATGCTATATTTTCAACCATCTATTCATCAGGTAATGGAAAGTTGGATTGTTTTCAATCAAAGTTTTGTCATCATGAACAGTGATTTTTAAGACTTTCATACACAATGCCTTCATAGTCCACATCAGTAGCTTGTGGCTGTTGTCTGCACATTGGGGGTGTTGACAGGCACTCATTCATAGCACCCCCTTTATTCTTTAAGTTTGTGCATGATATTTTCTTTCTTAATTTTAGCAAATTGGGATTTTTAAGTAATTATAGATAAAATACATTTTGTTGATTTTTCAAAGAACCAACTTTTCATGTTATTTTATCCATAATTTTTTCTAGTCTATATTTCACTATTACTGCTTTGTTATCACTTCCATCCTTCTCTTTGCTTTTGGATTTTATTTCTGCATATTTATTCCACTGATTCAATGGAATTATTAGAGAAAGTTGATTATAGCTTCAGAGAAAAAAGTTGGTCCCATCAAAATAAGAAGCATTTTGTCATCATTTATTTTGATAACCAAATTTTTTCAGCAGAGCAAATTTTAATCACTTGGATAACAATGAAATGAATTTGGAAATTATTAGAGCATGACATTTTGGAAAATGTGTTTTCATTAATTTCTTTAAAAATAAAATTCATCCCAGTAGAATTAAAGCAAATAAAACTTTCAAATATGTTGGCTAAGAAAAGTAAAGAAGAGAAAAGAAGCAACTGTACTTTCTTTACCTGGCAAATGGAACATGGAAATGCCTGTATGTATGTGTGCATGTATGTTCATATGTGACAAGTGCATGCGTCATGGTGCACATGGGGATGGAGGACAATCATTCAGGTAACATTCCTCACCTTCCACCTTATTTAAGGCTAAGTCTCCTAGTGTTCACTATTCTGTTCTGCCTCCCTTTCTGTGGCAAGCTTTCTGGAGATAAAGATGTCAGCCTTACAGTGTTCCATTTTATGTGTATGTGCTGGGGAATGTGAACTCAGGTACTCAATGCTGGCATGGGGCACTCTTTATCTACTGAGCTATTCCCCAGCCTAACCATTTCTTCATTAGGTGAAACTTTAAAAGAATTTTTTGTTCCAAAAGGATACATTTTTATTTCCAGAAGAATTCAAATAATTACCAATCTTATCAGAAACTAAGCAGATAAGATAGGACCATGAATATGGACATGCCTATTTTTACACAAAAGAGAGAAGGAATGGATGGAGAAAAGGGAAGCAGAAAAGTTGTCACATGTGTCAACAAGCCATTATAGATAGATTTTTGTGTCCTGTTTGCTTTGGTTTTCCTTGAATATTTTAGGATCATCTGACTGTTAGGAGATATGGTGGTCTGAATGTAAAATGTCCCCAATAGCTTCAAGTGTTTGTGATTAAGCTTCCTAATGGCACTCCAGCTGGTGAAGTCATGGAGAAATTTAGCCTTGCTGAAGATGTGCCTGTGAGAACAGACTCCAAGGTTGATTTGTCCATCCCACTTTCATGGCTGGCTCACTGTTGCTGCTCCCTCTGTGGCTGATGGATGAAGATGTGACCTGGTTCCCATATTTTCTCCACCATGATGAAGCTTCCCCTCAAAACTGTAAGCCTAAAATAAGCCCTTTCCTCCCATAAGCTGCTTCTGGTTGGGTGTTTTATCCCAGCAATGAGAAGGTAGCTACTACCATAGAAGCCTACCTGGAGATGAAGGGCCCGGAGGTTTTCTGGGAGTGGCAAAGGAATATGGTCCAAGTTGTTATCCGTGAGGTAGAGGTGGTGGAGGTCGTACATGTCCTGTGAATATCCAAACAGAATGACTTATCTAAAGTTTCCTCTCAATGCAATCATTTGTAAATTAGCATTTACCTGTCCGCATCATGATTTTTACTTTACTTGACAAATTCAATTGAGATTTCAAAAACTTTCCCTATCAGTAAAGGTTTCTTTATGCAAATGAAAATGACTTTTTAATCTCTAGGGAGAAATTTGCTTTGTTTAATACAATTTTCTCAACTTATGCAAGGCAGTTTTCCATGGAAAATTTTTGCCATCAGATCTTGAAGATTTGGGTTAGAAACAGCAAGTGAATCCTCTTTTTCATAGTCATGGAGACATGGATATGTCCCCTAGCCTAAAATGAGCAAGAGACAAGCAACTTTTCTTTTGGCTATACTTTGGACAAATACATTTAAAATATGCTTTGAAGGGACAAGCAGTAGGCCCCAAAAGTTGATTTGGGATAGTGGCTTTGTTTTCTTGGCCTCTGTGCCAAAAAGGGGTAGAAAGCCAATTGGTTACTGTTCTCAGACTAAATGCTATTGTTTTAAGCAGGTCCTCCAACCCCAAACTTGCGTTCTGTACTTAGAAACCAAGTTCCCCAAGGTTAACTTAATCCAGATTCTTTACAGCCTTCTGTCTAGAAGATGTCACTCACATCCTATCCAATCAGCTAATCATTAATTTTTCTCCCTGGCATGTTCTAGGTAGCTCTAGTGGCTTATCCCCCATCACCTGGAGGCAGGTGTCCAAGTAACCTTTCATTTCTTAGCCTAGCTCTTCTATCAATTCTTGGTGTTGGACTCATCGTAGAATTCATCAGAATAGTATTTTTTTTTCAAATTTTTGATAGTGAAGCATTTATTTTAGAAGTTAAAAGTGTCATTTCCTGAACTCCTTTTACTGAAGTGAATAGATTACTCGCTAACCGCAAATAGAAGGGAGGGATGAAAGCTACCCTGTGAAACCCACAACTTACTTTAAATGCTTCTTGCTTGATCCCTTTCCTTCCCAGTCTATTGCTGCTGATATCAATAAATGTCAGAGTCGTCGGCAGCTCTGGGAGCTGTCTTATTTTGTTGTCACGAAGGACGAGCTCTCGGAGTTGAGGCAGCTTTCGGAATGCATCTTCATCAATCTCAGATATTAAATTTGATGTCAGATCTATCCTTTTTAAATCATCTACAAGTATGAAATGAAGGAAATTTCTGAATATTCTTGAATGTGGTTTATTCGGATCAAAGAGAAATATATAATTTATTATATATTACAGTGGGTAGTGATCATTATTTTTCTAGCAATTTTATACAAATTGTTTCCTCAAAATGCAATTCTCATGAGAAATACGGGGGCTGGAAAAATGGCTCAGCAGTTAAGCTCAGTGCTTGCCTACAAAGCCTTAAGGAGCTGGGTTGGATTCCCTAGTACCCATGTAGAACAGATGCATCAATCAGGTGGCACATGCCTCTGGAATTTGTTTGCAGTGTCTAGAGACCCTGGTTCTCTCTCTCTCTCTCTCTCTCTCTCTCTCTCTCTCTCTCTCTCTCTCTCTCTCTCTCTCTCTCAGTAATTGAATAATAAGCTGGGTGTGGTGGTGCACACCTTTAATCCCAGAACTCAGCACTCGGGAGGCAGAGGTAGGAGGATCACCATGAGTTCAAGGTCACCCTGAGACTACATAGTGAATTCCAGGTCAGCCTGGGCTAGAGTGAGACCCTACCTCAAAAAAACAAAAATAAATTTAAATAATAAATGACATAAAATTATGCAAACATTGTATTTAAAATGGCTATATTTCGTTTTTTCTACATTCTTCAAAAAAGTTTGTCTAGATTTTCCCATTTCCAGTTTTTCCTCAGTGAAGAGTATTATATTTTTAACAACACAAAATAAAGTCATGAAAAAGAAATATTCAGGTTATGAAAATATTTTACCAAGAGAAGTGCTGAGATTCTTCTAAATTGCCAAGAAGTGTGAAATTCAAATTTTGACTTACAATTATCAGTCAAATAGCAACTATGCTTTAATGGAAGCTTATTTGAAATCACCCAATCTTTGTAAACATATGAACATTTTGCATTTAATATCAAAAATGAAAAGAAGTTTTAGCATGTATAATATAATTATGGCTACATTTAGTTGAATACAGTTTGTGTGAAAATATAAACAACTATATAGTTTCATAATGGATTCACTAATTGTCCTTTATTTTTGTTATTATTAAAACAAACCCAATTATTTAAATAAGAAACAGTAATTATTTTTGAGCTATATTTTGTTATACTAGTTTCATCCTTAGTACCAGCATTTTATACTGTAAATATTTCAGGAAGGTCTCAAAGGAAAGAACATTAACATTTCCATCCATACTTAGGCTTGCAAAGTCATTTCTGTTGATCTTTTTAATTCTGTTAAAGCGGGAGTAGAAATAAGCCGTATGCTTGGGCAGTGGAGGAATGGCATCAAGTTCATGGTCATCACAGTATACAGTGGTACTTATACAGGTACAAAGAAGGCATGTTGGAAAGTCTGAAAGACAGAGGTAAATAATTATGTTAGTAACAAAAATTCTTAAGAGGAATGTGGCTCTGAGTTTTAGTAAATAAGACTATAATCTCACACAGACTATACCTGTATAATTCATATATTCTCATAAAAATTTTAAATATTATGTTAGATAACATCAGTTGATGAGATAGAAGTTGCCTTAATGCCACTTGCAAAATCTATTTTAAATTATAGAATGCATATATTATGGTTGTTGTTTTGATACTTATTAGAATTTCTGTTTTCAAAAAAGAAACACCATTTTGGTCTATGTTAAATTATGCTTACACACAGACACACAAACACAGACACACACAGACACACACATTCTTCTTTATTATTTAACTAGTATTTTTTTTAGAAAATGGTTAGCTTCTAAAGAAACAACAGAACAGTGTCAAGAATGCACGAATCACTGGATTAGAGCAATATCATGAAAACCAAGTGCAAGGAGAGTCTTAACAGTATTGATTTTCAGATAATTTAAGCCTGTGCTCTATCTAGTGACTTTCTGACTCCTTTGAGCCCCTGTCAATCTTCTCTGTGCCTCCAAGCATGGGCTGGGTAATGTGGTGTGGAACTATCTACCCTCCGTAAAAGCCCATATACCATACCTCACTTTGTCCCTCAGAGCCAAAGCCTTTCTCTGTCTTTTGAGTCCTACCATTCTCTTCCATGATATAACTTGCACTCCCCGTCACATACACAGTAAACCTGTCACCTGAAAGAAATCCATTTCAGCACCTCTGTACTGAACTACACATCAAATTCCTTCTTTCATAATCTTACAACTTGATTTTATATGTACCGGCTTGCTATTTTAGCAACAATTGCTTTATTTATGCATATTCACATGGATGATAATTTAATACTTTTTTCTGCTTATAAATTGAAACCGTATGGTTTTAAATATTAACTGTAGAAATTTGTATTTATTTAGGAAAAGTGTTATTAATCATGCATGGATGTAAGCTTCTTTTCTGTAAATTGTAATGCAATGGTTTTCATTACACCTCCTCATTCTACTTCTGCTTCTAGGGGAAAAAAATCCCTGTCAATCCAAGGATATTATTTCAAGATGGACATGACTGAACCCACACTTGACTAAACTGTTAAAAACTTATGCATTATTCCTTTGAGTTATCCAGGGCTCAGCTGAAAAGGCCACAGTACACCCATTGCCCCATGTTGTCACTTTCTGAAAGATTTGAATTTCTAAAGTTTAATATTCCAGGGATATTTAATTTTCCCATTTTGAGTTCTTTCTTTGGGGTCTTTAAATTTCTTTTTTTTTGTATATATATATATATATATATATATATATATATATATATATATATATATACTTTTCATATCTTTCCAGTGCTCTTCCTCATATTCCACTGCATAGAAATTTAACTCTTTGAAAAGAATATTATGTGTTCCTTAAAGAAATTAACAGGACTTTGTGGACATTGTTTGCATTCTAGAACAAGAATTCTACATACAGCTATATCCTGCATACTACTACATACTATAAAATGTTTGGAAGATCATAGACATACACTAGTCTTCCTAGAATGCAAACGATAGACCACCTTTACTCTAAACTTACTGTGGAAAATTAAAAACTCAGAGAAACAGAGACTTGAAAATTGTTTAACAAGGGCTAGGAAAAGTAGATAGGGAAGCCGAGGCACTCTTCAGCAGGCGTAATGATACAGTTATGCAGGTTAAGTATTTTCCAAACATATAATTCCTGGGACCAAAACATGAGTTAAAAAAACCCTCCTTTCCAATAAATACACAGATAAGAATCCTGGCTGGCGTTAAACCCAATGTTCTAAGTGCTTATTACTCATTCTAGGTTAAATTTCATTGGAGACAAGAAAAAACTAATATTGGTGCCATAATGGGGAGATTGTAATGGTTAAATGAATCAATACACAGGATATCTTATGAGGCCCATTTAATTAGTACAAAATATTCCTATTATCATAATTATCATCCATTATCATCTTATGACAAAACTATGGTGCTTTGATCTAAGAGGCATAGGTTTTCATCATCTAATTCAACATTCTGGAAATGATGCCATCAAAATATTTTGAGTAATGATGTCAGACAAAATATTTCCATCCCAAATCTTTGATTATTCGATCAATCCTAACAGTCCAAAGTTGATTAATTAAGACTACTTTATATTTGAATACAAGTGTAATTCCTGCTTCAAACCTAGTTTAGCCAATGTTCTGGAAATTTATCTTTGGTTCATACAGGATTCTTGTGGGATTTGAGTTTGTCCCTTTTGAAAAATGCAGAGTGGAGTCAAGGATAATTCAGCATTGATATGTCCGACCTTCATTGGTGTGTGGACCCAGAACGCCTGTGAATTCTGGCTCCTGTGGGGAAGAGCCATCAATCAGCCTGGGAGTGGATTCCTCATCCTCGTCTTCTTCCTCGGCCTCACCTGGATGCACAGCTGGAGTGAGGAGCTCTCTGTTCCCTGAAAGCATCCTGGTTACTCTTTCAATCTGAAAAGCAAGCAGAATTCTGTCAAACAACCTTGATCTCCTCCCAGGCATGTATTTTAAATATATCCATGTTGCCACAAGATGTCACTCATGTTCTTAAATTCAACACAGTGTACCCAACCAGCTAGCTTGTGAGAGCTTTTATGGTTCCAATAACTACTCAGTGTTTTAAGTTAATTTTGTGCCTCAAATCTTAGAAATTGGTTCCAATACTTCATTGTTCTTATTATTTTAATTCTTACGTACTTTTTATTTCCTACATAGCTTAAAATGTACTATTTTTGGTGAAAATTTTACATTGATCCAGAAATGTGCAAAGTAAAATCCAAAAGCCCTATTTACTCTCTAGTCCTTAATTCTATTTCCTTGTAGATAATAACTGATACAGTAATTTGTACTTGCTCTTTCAGTCTTTCACTTCCTAAATTTAAATCTTCTCTTCCTTATCAACATAATTCAGTCCTTTAGTGGCATTTTGAGAAAAGTATTCTTTCAACTGGAATAATACAGCAATGTGAAAAATACACGATTTGGCTATGCATTCTCTTTCTCATGTTTCTTCATTACCCGAATAACGAATACTGCAAACGATATTTGACTACATTGACCTTTTTGAGTTTTGATAAAAGGATGCACTTACAAAACTGTTCAAATATTGTTTTTTCTTCAAAATATATTTTTCTGTCTTCTTACTGCCACCTTTTTTCCTGCTTCTAAGATCAGTGTGTGTTTAGAACACCCTCACTTTCAGCTCCTTTTCTTTATCTGAGTATTAACTGCTTTTTTTCCCCTTATCTGAGTATTCACTGCTTTTTTCCACTTGATATGTCTTCTTCTGATCAGCCTACAAGCTTAAGAGGGGAATTCCTTTAAGATGTTTTGGGAAGCAAAATGTGCAACCATCTTCTTGCTTCTAACACCAGAAACAATACATTCTCATTTTATCACACAGTGCACTATCTTCCTTCTTTCTTTGTATTTACTACACAAGCACAAACAAAAATTTATTTTCTAAGTTGCCTATTACCAAAATAATGTGCAACTTTCATTTAGAAACTAGATATGTAATTATAGACTATATGGTTTCTAGTAGACTTAAATAGCTATGTGATTTTAAAAGATATACTTATTTTTAATGCCACTTTTGATAGAATTTAAATACATGAAGATAATCCTTCTTAAGAAACACTAAGCTTCTTTTTATGCTTTTATAGAGTCTATTTCAGTTCTCATCCTGTGTAATAATGGTTTCTTCAGTTTATTCATATCCAAGCAAACTGGATGGTAAACTGAGTCATGTATTTTGTCTTTATGCCTTTAGGTTATAGCATAATAGGCAATCGACAGGTACTTATGAAATATATTCTTTTTTTAGAATTTATTAAGTAGGAACTTTGTATGAAAAAGTCATGTGTCGATACCATCATTTTCCTACTCCTTGCCCCCATTCCACTGAGGGCCCTTCTCGGTGGGATTGCAGGTATGTTCCATGGGACTATGAGTTGTGTGAGCATCAGTCAGTCATGGCAGGAGAATGCCTCTAGGTGTCGCCCACTCCCAACCCTGACTTTAACACTCTTTCCACCCCTCTTCTGCAAAAATTCCTTGAGCCATGGTGGGTGATTTTAAATCTTCTGTACTGTTGTGCTCTTAACAGCTTCTGGAATTCTGCTTTGGAACATTTTAAGTATCCTCAGTGCCTGTCTCCATTGTCCTGGCACAGATGGATGGGTTCCCTGTGGGAGCTGCTCGCTTGCTCATCTCTCCACTTCCTCTGTGATTTCACCTGGGCCCTAACTGATGCAGTTCATCTCTTGCCAGGGAATCAGCTATCATTTAAGGTCTTGTTGGTAGAACTAGTTTGTTCTGGGTTCTCTCTGCATTCTTGCTCATCACCAGCCCGGGTGCACAGGGCTCAAACACACTGGCACCTTGAAAGCGTGGGTCCTAAGAATCTGAAATATATTCTTAAAAATGCTTTTTCAATATGCGTTTAATTCATATTTCTAGTATAAACTTTACAGATTTTGCTGGAGGATTCAATGACTATAGAGATGTTTATTTTTGAACATGTGATGAATGAAATCTAACTTAAAGCATTAAGGTGTGATACTGCAAAAGACATTCAGGAACATCACATAAAACCTGGCTAGAACTCTCCAGTTGACAAGCTGGGGTGCATAAGGTTTCCATCACTGAGGACAGAGTGAGCTGGATTCAGAAGAACAGATTTGCAGAGAGATGGAAAGGAGGCTCCAGGAAGAGAGGGAATTGAGACAGATGTTTCATGGAATGGAGGGAGCCGAAAGGGAGAAACGCATTCCAGACACGTTGCCTTGAATCTTTCACTTTGCAGGAAAACGTTTGCACAGACTTTTTAACAGATAATTGTTTTTCCATGATTTGATGTGAAACTGTAAGATCTCATTTGTCTTCCAGATAACGAGACAAAGCAGCCTTTCTTGTTTACCAGACTGTTTGGTTCATGCTTGCTTGCAAATCAAATGAGCAATGTGGAAGCCAAGGGAAAAGAAAGCCTTTTCATTTCAGCAAAATTGTGTAAACTTACTGGGCCCTGGAGAGACTTCTGCATTGGAGCCATGCTCATTCTTATTATTAAATAGAACTTGTTTCATCTTCCATATCCTCCCAGTTTTAACAATCTTTATACTGTGCTGTGAAGTCTAGAGGCAAAGCATTAAAATGAGTGAGGGAATCATGACTACCTGTCTGTGGAAGTGGCATATTTTATACTTATGCTGTAGAAACCCAAGTTTGGACATAAACACAAGCACCCTGAAAATGTCCCTACCTCCTTTTCTCAAGCTACTACTGGTAGCACTCAAATGTAAGAGTAACAGAGACTCTTAAATAAATGTGTGTCAATTCTGCCAGAGATTTTTCCCTGTTCTTTTTCCTTAATGTTTTGGAATTCTACAATGTCTATAATGTCTGGATTTCTACAGAGTTGATTTTTGAATCTGTTTATTGTATCTCTCTAAGCTTCAGAAACGTGCACAGAAGGTCATTACTATTCATGACTTTGATTTTAGTTAGCACTTCATTTGCAGATTTTCTTATCTTTGGACCCAAATCACAACTTCTCTAATTGATTTCATTGAAATAACTTGTGTGTCCCTAGTCTCTTGCTTACCTGGCCTCTGAACTATACTTTCTGTCATGTCGTACTATATTTAGACTAGAAAAGACATAGCCCACAGACAGCAACCTAGGCAGAGGGAGGACCCAACCGATGTCGCCTGGAGAGGCAAATGCCAAGTGAACACTTCCTTGGGGCTCTCAGACCCAGAATATTCTACAGCTGGGACTCTCTTGTAAGTAGCCCAGCTCCTCAGTGCCATTCAGAGGCTAACAGAGCTAAGACCCTAATGTTTCTCAGATTAAGTGTTTGCCTATTGAATAAAGCTTTGCAATATGAAAATGCAACTATATTTGTATTGAAAATACTTAGAATTTTATCAAAAATATTTATATTGATACTCATGATTCTACAAAAGGTCTAATATTTCCATTTCCTAATTATCACTATCATTCTCTGTATCAAGAAAACTGATAATTTAATTTCCATTATTTGAAGTCACAATTTTTGGTCAAAATAATTTTGTTCAAATCCACAAATCTCTTCACAAAGCACATCTAATAGAGATACAAAATTATGTTATTACCAAATAAATCTACACATTTATCTTAATTTCTGAGTGAAGTTATGAAAAACTAATGTGTTTGACTATAACAGCTATACTTTTTTAAAAAATTAATTTATTTGTAAGCAGAGAGAAAGAGAGAGAGAGAGAGAGAGAGAGAGAGAGAGAGAGAGAGAGAGAGAGAGAGAGACAGGCACACCTGGGCCACTGCAAACAAATTCCAGATATATGCCCCACTTTGTGCATCTGGCTTACGTGGGTACTGTAATGGGGAATTGAACCCGGGTCCTTATGCTCTGGAGGCAACTGCTTTAACCTCTGAGCCATCTCTCCAGCCTCCCTATAACAGCTATACTTATCAAGTTTTCTTCAGCAACATCTCTTCAGTAAAGATGCCGTGTTCAACATGGTGACCAAACTTTTAAAAAAAATTACAGAACCTTTATCAACAGTCAACGTTGTGTTTGAATTAACAAATCTATTATGTTTCTTTTGTCAATATTTTGGTATTTTAGTCTCAGTTCTTGTTCTGCAGCTAAGTGTCAAATAATAGCAAAATTGTAAAGTATGTGTGATGGAAAAAATGCAATTAAGGGGCCTGGCGTGGTGGCACAGGCCTTTAATCCCAGCACTCAGGAGGCAGAGGGTGGAGACTTGCTGTGAGTTCCAGGCCAGCCTGAGACCACATAGTGAACTCCATCCAGTTCAGCCTGGGTTAGAGCAAGACCCTACTTCATAAAACAAACCAAAAAAAAATGATATGAATGAATTCAAGGTCCCAGGATTTGTTTTTTAACCTGCATGAATAAATGAAAGGATCAATGAGTAGCATAATAAATTTATAGATGACATGTTTTGTTATTCTAATTATATAACCAAATAGAATGAGTATTTATAATAAACATGTGTAAGGTATCTATCCTTTTGATTTATGGATATCAATATCTAATAGCACTATCATTTGCCTCCTGTGTACCATCATCACAATATTCTAAATACTGACCTTGGGCAACCTGGAATTTAATAGTCTATTTATACCAAGTTAATTATCCTCTAGCATAGATGCAGAGTGAAGGAACTCTTACAGAGACAAAACTCACCATGTCAACCTTGCTTACCGTTCCTCATTGCACTCAATAGCAACAGAACAATGGCTTTGGAGAAAATCATACCATCTTATTTTGGAAGAAGATACAGGGCAGAACGGTCTGAGATCTTGGACAAGTTACTTGATCTACTTGTTTCACTAAACAGAATGGATATTATGTCAATTTTGTGGGAAACCAAACAAACCTTGAAAACCTGTTTTGGCTCTCTATGAACCCTGTCTAGCAATCATAAAGAAACTGGAGCTGTGTTGGAAGCTTAGAGAATGCACAGTAGTAAAGAAAGCTGTCTCAGAAGAGGCCAACTTAGTCCAGCCAGCCATGAACCAACCCAGTAAATGACTTTTACTGGAAATTTCTTACAAATCAGAAGTAGAAAGTTCCAAACAGGTGAACGACTGAAATATGAACCAAGTGAATTGTTTTAATCTATCCAAAATTGGAATTGTTACACAAAACAAACTAGCTGATTCTGAGCTATACATTGTAAATGTGGACATTTAGTTATTATTTGTAACCCACAAGGATAAAAACTGTATTTTTTTCTTCCATAATTTAATTTTCAACTGCCCCCTCACTGTGTCAGCCATCAGTAGATTTCCTGAACAGGTTAGGTTTTCCTGAACAGGAATAGGTTAAATAATACCAATTTTTATATGGCCATCGGCACTGTAAAGCAAGTGTGCTGGATTGCCTGCATAGAGGCCTGAAGTAGCAATGAGAATGAACTGTGGGCTTCAGTGAAGACCCAGTGAATGTCAGGACTATGATTGGCTGCCCAAGAGAGCTGCTGGCACCGAAAGAAGTTTTCCCAGACTGTGAGTAGCTGAGCAGGAGGGGTGAAATTGGATCTCCAAGAGACTTGTTACTGGTTAGATTTATCAGACTTCGAGTTAGAGTTTGATGTTGCCCTGCTTCTTTTAAATCTTGTATTGATTCTATCTGTTTTTGCCATGACTAATGCTATCTTTTCCAGTGTGAATGTTCTGTGCCATTATGGGTGTGTTGTATTGGTATTATGGTTCAACTGAAAGAAAAACTGTAAAGACTTATGGAGTTGAGCTGAACGCATTATATTTTACATCATGTATGATTATTAGTTTGTTGGGGCCAGGGTGGACTGTTCTGGTTTGATCCAGGTGTCTCCCACAAACAAATGTGTTCTGAATGCTAGATCCCCAGCTGATAGAGGTTGGGTATTAGAACCTCAATGGAGCTGTGTTGTTGGGGGCAGGCATATGGGTGTTATAATTCAGCTTCCCTTTGCCAGTGTTTGGCACACCTTTCTGCAGCTCTTTGCAGTGCTATGGTGGAGGAGATGTCCACCCCTCTGCTCTTGCCATCAGTTTACCTGCCATGAAGCAGCTTCCCCTCGAGTCAATAAAGCAAAATAAACCCATTCCTCCCATTAGCACCTTTTGGATGGGTTCTTTTTGTTGCAGCAATGAGAGAAAGATTAACTACAACAGTTGCATTCATCTAATTTTTGACAAATGTGTCAAAAACATACATTTGGAAAGGATGACTTTTTCAACAAATGATACTGGAGAAACTGAATATTCATGTGTAGAAGAATGAAATTGGAAACATGCAGTTCACCATGCACTAAAATCAAAATGAATCAATGATCTTAATATAAGATTTAAAACTACTATAGAAAAATATTTTAAGACATAGGCAAGAACTTTCTGAAAAGGTCTATAGTAACCCAAGAAGTTGCCCCAAGAACTGGCAAATGGTGTTACATGAAATAAAAGAGCAATACAACAAAGCATCTTGTCACCAAAGTGAAGAGAGCCTATGGGCAGGGAGAAAATAACTGCCAACTATACATCAGGTAGTGTATCTAGAACATATAAAGATTTGTAAATATTTATCAACAGCAAAACAAACATTCAATCAATAAATAGGCTTATAACAATAACTTCTCAGAAGAAGAAACACAAATGGCCAATGAATATTTGAAAACAAAAAAGATTAATACCCTTAAGCACCATGGAACTTAAAACTGCTTTGAGATTCCTTCTTATCCTAGTCAATGTGGCTGTCATCAAGACAACACGTCACCAGGACAGTTTGTCAACAGAATGGAACCTTCCAGCTCAGCCTCACCTTGATTTCCCATTATCTGCAACTCAAGCCTCTGGTGTCTTCTGCAATAGGCTCTTAACACCTAGATCTGGTTGTAACTAAGGGCTATGTAATAACCTATATTGTGTAGGGAATAACAAAAGCTTCCTTGACCAACAACTCATCAGAAGGTATCAAATCTCTTGCACTAAAAATTTCTTGTAACAATCTATAGTTATAGATTATATAATCTATGGATTATAGAGTATAGATATGGGAGGTTATAAACCCTAGTGAAGCAGCTATTACTTACATAAATGTATAGAGTATGCCCATCAAATTACCCTGTGAATATTTTTATTTATGCCTCTATATTAATGCCAATATTATGTTTGTTTAGAAAGACCTCTCTTTTCAGATAATAGTGACTACTGGGGAGACTCACCAAGATACTGAGAAGTGACTGTGACATATTAGGACAAAATGAGTCATCTCTAACACACCCTTCAATGCTCAAGGACCATTGTGGAAGAGATGGCAGAAAGGCTTAAGAGCCAAAGGAAGCACATGCATGTTTTGGAATACTGAAGTGGCCATTGAGTCATGACATCACAGTGGTGGACTCTGTCTACACCTGCATATGAAGACACATAATATGAGGACTACAATGATGACATCAAAATGGAAGAAGGCTTTGCGGGAAAAAGAGAAGGTTCAGTGGAGGGAGGATTGGTAAGTGGGTGAAATTGGAGGGTGGGGGAGGGGATTATGATCAGAGCACATTTATATATCATTGATGGGTGTCAATAAGAAAGTTTTCATTAAGAAAACAAGTCACAACAAATGCTGGCAAGGATATGGAGGGGCTGAGTCTTATTTACCACTGATGGGTATCTAAACTGGTATAGCCACTGTGGAACTCAGTATGGAGGGTGCAGAAAAAATTAAAAATAGAATTTTGCTGTGCTCAGTTATACCACTCCTGGATATAACTCAACAGGTTCCAAGTCAATATACCACAAAGATAATTGCATATCAATGTTTATTTTTCTAGTGTTCCCAATAGATAAGAAATGAAGCAGCCTAGATGTCCATCAGCAGATGAATGGATAATGAAAATACGTAATGGGATTTTGTCTATCTACCTGTCAGAGAAAGAGAAATGGATGGAATGTAATCATTATTGTTAGGCAAAATAAGCCAGACTCAGAAACCTAAATTATAATTTATGTGTGCGTGTGCATGTGTGTGCGTGAGTGTGTATGTCTGTGAGTGCATGTGCGTATGTGTGCATACATTTGTGTGTGTGTGTGTGTGTGTGTGTGTGTGTGTGTGTGTACCATGTAGCTAGAAAGGGGACCATGAGAGGGAAAGAAGAGATCCACAGATGGGGAATGACCAGAGAGAATAATAGGGACCATATGGTATTAAAGCTAAAGTAGGAAAGGGGACCAGTATGAGGAGGCAAGGAGATAGGGAAGGGCAGTGGATAATTGGGATAAATAATAAATAATATTTTATAAAAATACCATCATGAATCTCATTACTTTATATTCTAAATTATAAAGCTAAATAAAACAAAGGTTTGCTTGCTAAGATATTTTTAAAACCATGTAATTTATTGTTGTTTCAGCATATCTCAATGATTGCAACTTTACACAAAGTACATTTTCTTTAAATAAAGTTAAGTAAAATTTAGAGCTCTAAAATGCTATTAATAATTTTTTATGGTTATTTGTTTAGAGAAATAGTCAATGCAAAAGAAACAAGTGATTTGAAAGTTTTATGTAATTTCTCTGAAATTTGTCTCTTTTGATAAATTAGGTTTCTTTTTCTTTGCTCACATGCTTAATTTATTATTTTCTTATTGTTGGAAATGGCAATATTCCATCTTTGATTGACAGAAAATTTAACTACTTTAGACTTATCACAATTTACTCAACACTCTACTCCCCAGCATCTCCACAGGCTCTGGAAACTTAATGGGCATCTTAATTCTCTCCAATGCATCATCAAATTCCAGTTGAATGTCTCCAAGTTATATTACCAGGACACATTGGCAAAGTCTGTAGAAATATGATCTAATAAAAGAATCACTTCATGTTCCCATTCCTCTTACTACCTTGTTCCTGAGTAAGGATGCCAGAGGGACAATTTGGAAAATTAAGTGTAGGCTAAAATCAATAGTAACCTCAAAAAGACAGGGTTCTGGAGAAGGACACAGGCTCATTAATAAGGAACAAAGTTACAAGGAAAACCAAGATATGTGGAGTTTTCCAAACTCCAGATCTTTTTTTTTTAATGATGTGGCGATTCAGTTGTTTTTCATATTTTGTAACTTTAAATTTTTCCTATCCTATCACAAAACAAACTGTTCTTCTAACAGAGCCCTTATTGAGGCCTTAAGTATAACAGAACAAAGGGTTCTGGATAAAGTAGCTATATAACAACATAGAGTAAAGGAAGAGTTACTGTCAGAGAGATCAAAAGCTCTCCACTGGTTGACGATGTTTTTTGTTTGTTTTGCCTTCATCGTCATTATAGAACTCACTCTTGCCAACAGAAAGCTGAAAAAGAATATATTGTTGACATTGAGGACATTAACTTCTGGGATTTTCAATTTTCCCTTCTAACAAAATTGGCTGATCCTCTTCAATTCCTGTTCTCTCCCTGTACTAGTTACATGTCATGGTTTGATCCAGGTGTCCCCCACAAACAAATGAATGTGTTCTGATAGATGGATCCTCAGCTGATGGTAGTTTGGGTTTTACAACCTCAATGAAGCTGTGTTGTTGGGGGCAGGCTTATGGGGTTATAAGCCTGCTTCCCCTTGCCAGTGTTTGGCACACCTTCCTGCCGCTGTTTGCAGTGCTGTGGCAGAGGTGATGTCCAGCCCTCTGCTCATGCCATCGTTTTCCCTGCCAGGATGGAGTCTCCCCTCGAGTCCGTAAGCCAAATAAACCCATTCCTCCACAAGCCGCTTTTGCTTGGGTTCTTTCTGCGCAGCAACTAGGAAGCTGACCGCAAACACACGTTCAATGTCATTATAGAATCATTTTTTTTCCTGAAATATCTTGGGTTGATTTGCTCCATTTTGTATTTTTATTCAGTTTTGAATCATTGCCCCAAACAGAAAATACTTGTTAAATGATCTGTTCCAGCCTTACTCTTTGCTGGAAGCATTCTCTATGTTCTCCAGTGTATCAAGGAATGGAGTGAGTACTATATACTTGGAAGTCCATATTAAATGTTCACACAAAGATTGTCATATTTTGGAACTGAACCCCTGGTCGGAATGCCTTTAACTGCTGAGCCATTTTTTCAGTCCCCTGTGTCAGCAAATTCTTAACCAGTTTGCCCAGGTCTTTAACAGATAACAGGTACACTATAGATGTCTCTTTTGTATTTCTAGAAAAAGTATATGGAATCATAAATGTTATATGGAAGTTCATTTGAACACCAACTGTTGCAGTCAGCTTTCTAGTTGCTGCACAGGAAGAACCCAAGCAAAGGCGGCTTGTGGAGGAATGGGTTTATTAGGCTTACGGACTGGAGGGGAGACTCCATTCTGGCAGGGAAAACGATGGCATGAGCAGAGGGCAGGACATCACCTCTGCCACAGCACTGCAAACAGCGGCAGGAAGGTGTGCCAGACACTGGCAAGGGGAAGCTGGTTTATAACCCCATAAGCCGCCCCCAACAACACAGCTTCATCGAGGTTGTAAAACCCAAACTGCCATCAGCTGAGGATCGATCTATCAGAACACATTCAATTGTTTGTGGGGGACACCTGTATCAAACCATGACACCAACCGTGTTTTATATTAATGAAAATGGAACTTTGAGTGGATTTTTCCCAAATTATTTGTATAGTTAGGGAAATAAATCTTGGTGCTATTCCTCTATTATGATTATGTCAAAAATTTGCCTATTCTCTATTTATCTATCTATCTCTATCACTCAGATAAATAAATAAAATATCTTTAGAGCTGGAGATGCAGCTCAGTGGTTAAAGGCACTTGCTTGCAAAGCCCGATAACCCAGGTTTGATTCCCCAGTCTCCACATAAATTTTATGCATTAAGTGGCACATGTGTTTGGAGTTCATTTGCAATGGCAGGAAGCCCTGGAGTACCCATGCTTACTCTGTCTGCCTTTTCTCTCTCAAATTAATTAATTAATTAATTATTAAACAAACAAAACGGTAAGAATATTCAATCTTAAAAGAAATTGCTTCCAGGGTGTTAAAAGACTTGAATATTTCTGCCTGAGTTTGAATAATTTTATGGGATGAAGACACTGGCATGTAGATATATTAATCACAATGGAATTTGACATCACACCAGACTGTGGTGTTCAAATATTCAAGTGATCCATATTAATTATCTAAAATATGTAACAACTGACAGTGAAAACGTCATTTTATTTCTCATTTTATCTTGAAAATGGATAAGGAAGAAATGTGTTTGGCAGAGTTCTTTCTCCATATCTCTGATGGTGGTTTCCAGGCCAGAAGGATTGCTTCACTTCTTGATCCCTTTAAAACTTTGACACCTAAAAACGATGTTTGGATGTTGTGCCAATTATAATCACTTGAAAAATTGTTGTTTTGCTGATTATTTAATTTCATAGATGAGAAAGCTTTATATGGACATAGTTAAAAGAAGCCAAGGTTAAAGATAAATTAGAAAAATCTGGAGGCTGTTAGAGCCAAAGTCTCCAAACTTTGGTGTTATGTGATTGTAGTTTAAACTTTATACTGGAATTTATTAGCTTAATAATTATGAATAAAATTCTGGTCTCAGTTATTGTTGAATAGGTCCAACAATGTCTTATTTTCAGTGTTAAACAAAATGAAATTATGAATGTGGTCTCATAAATAATCAAACAACAGAAAGAGACCATTGGTGAATGTTTTCTGTCTACTTTTCTAGAGTCTCCTTTATGTTGCATTTTTTTGTTAATTTTTCTGGTGTTCATATAGCTTAAAATAAGAGTCTAGTAGATGAATTTTTTAAGGAAACCTATGGAAATTGATCAGACAACTAAATTAAAAGCTTATCATCAAAATTCTCTCTTTACTTTCATCAATGGATCTTCTGTGAGGCAGGGCATTAACTTTTATTTTTCAGCATTTTTCAGGGAAGACTATCCAGTTCACATTGATGGAGTTAAAATCTTTTCAAGTGTGAAAGGTTTCATATGTAACCCATTTGTTTAAACTTTAACATATACTGTATTAATTACCCACTTGAGACATACTTCTAAGCATAAAGCTGAGAGCATTACATACATTGTGTTACCATAAGAAATAGGTAGCAATATTACTGATTTGAAAATATATCAGTTCAGAAAACATAAACATAATTTTAAAGAAATGCTACCCTTTAAGAAAGGGTCTATACCAACTTTTTATATTTATAAAAGATAATGTACAGTCCTTTTAAAAATTAAAATGCAGCCGGGCGTGGTGGCTCATGCCTTTAATCCCAGCACTTGGGAGGCAGAGGTAGGAGGATCGCTGTGAGTTCAAGGCCACCCTGAGACTACATAGTGAATTCCAGGTCAGCCTGGGCTAGAGTGAGACCCTACCTCGAAAAACCAAAAAAAAAAAAAAAAAAAAATTAAAATGTTATTGGATTTCTATAATTAGTTCAGAAGTAGCTTGATTCTTCTTAGAGAATATCTGGTGTTGTAATGATAGGCATTTATTATGAGATTGTTGAGCATAGCAATATAAAGATGACAGTCCATTTCTCAATTCTTAGTTAATACAATTACTTTCATTGACTTCTGTCTCATGCCTACAACATCCCCAAATTAAGTTCATTGGGAGATGTACAGTTTAATGAAATTCTAGGAAATTGTCCTGGAGGAATGGAATTCCACGTGCTTTAGTGGAGTCAAAATATCAATATTTCCATGGAACATTTTTCTAGGAGAAAATAATTGTCATTGGAAGCCCAATGTATGCCTTTGAAAAACATGTGAGGCCTCTCCTATCTAGGATAAATAAACAATTCATAATCTTAAAACTAAATTATGGAAAGAGGACAATTTCAAATTAAGCCACACAAATCCCAACTTTTGAAAAATGTAGTTTTCTTTTTTTTAATTTTATTTATTCATTTTTCAAGGAGAGAGAGAGAGAGAGAGAGAGAGAGAGAGAGAGAGAGAGAGAGAGAGAGAGAGAGAGAGCAAGCGAGCACCAGGGCCACCACCTCGTGGATCTGGCTTATGTGGGTACTGGAGAATTGAACCGGGGGCCTTGGGCACTGGAGGCAAGTGCCTTAAACGCTGAGCCATCTCTCCAGCCCGAAAAATGTAGTTTTCTTATGAACATTTTAAGGCAAATAGAAAAACTTATTTCCTGATTCAATAAAATATTATATATATATATTCATGTCTATAACACATGCACACACATATATATGTATGTGTATACACATTATATATTCAGATTTATAATACCTATATGACATATACAATATGTAATACAATGTATGAATGCATGAAATATATGTGTACTTAGGGCATTGCTGAGAACCAACCTACATGTTGGAGAATGCCTGTATGTATACAATATTCTTTGAAGTATATTTAAGCTAGTCTTTCTGAGAATATTTGGATCATAGAACAAACTGTCTCTGTGGGTCACTTCTACTTCACATTATCCAAGCAGGAAAATACTTGTCTTTCCCCTTCATGAGTTTTATAGTACCTGACCTTCAATTTAGCCAAAATCAATATCATGTTAAAGGGACAATTTGGAATAGTGTGTACAAAAGAAGTATTATATAACTTTTAATACACAACTGGAAGTAACTTTTGGTTATCAAAAATATGAATATATATCTTTGTGCTTAAATCTTAGTGAAGTTAATTATCTGTTTTTTTAACTTACTGTCAACATCTACTCAATGGGAATATAAAAGAACTTTATAACTTTGTTAAACTAAGTGAGGTAGCATCTTATATGCTTAAATAGTACTGGGCACAACTATTACTAAACTAGAATGAGCTATTATTCATCCAAAAGCAAGAAGTTTCTGTTTTGATCATTTGGCTGATAACTAATACTTAGTCTCACATAAAGCAATCCAAAATTTTGTAAAAACCACATCATTAATGTCATGCCAGTTTTATACACTGGGCAACATGTAGCACTATAGTGGGATTTATTTTATGTACTAAAGTCTGCTCTACATGTATAATCCAGTGGGTTCTGAAAGCTATAGTTTCTCAGAAATCATATAAACAGTATGGTTGACCACTCACATATAATTTTCAAAAACACTGATTTTTTTCTTAAGTACTAAGAAGGCAATAAATAAACCATAATCAGTCAAAATTGTGAAAGTCACCTGAAACTGTAACACCAGGTGTAGGAGGGCTGGGTTTGACTCACTCGCTAACTCACTGGTTCACAAATGCATGT